>PVJH01005667.1:0-109619 GCA_004026705.1 Nesogale talazaci | reverse complement strand
CCAACACAAAGTTTGAATACATAAAAATAAAGGCCAGGGGATAGGGGGGTAGTGGGGGAAGAAGAAAGTATCAAGGTTGGTCTGCCCATGCTGTGAGAACTAGTATGATGTAAGAACCACGAAATTCTCCCTCTTTTATATTAAATTCAGGGCTATGGTCAATGGACAGTAACCAAGTTAGAGTAGGTTGTCAGGAATTATGACAAGCACATATCATTCTATCTAGCAAGAAAGAACTCCATTTATATTGAAGCACTATAACAAGCTTTTGAAAAAAAGCTATTCGTTTCCTTCTTGGAAATCTTTGGGAAGGACCAGTGTCCTTAAAGAATGACACCAGTATCCTTAAAGAATGGCATCAGACAGTGTAAGACTTGACAAAATAATAGTGATTTATAAATTATCAAGGTTGAAGGAGGGAGGGAGGGAGGGAGGGAGGGTGTGGGGAATGAGGTATTCACACTAAGGACTCAAGTAGAAATAAAATGTTTTGAGAATGATGAGGGCAGCAAATGTACAAATGTGCTTGACACAACAGACATATATATGGATTGTGATAAGAGTTGTATGAGCCCCCAATAAAATTATTTTTAAAAAATGAGTAAATAAAATAATTTTTTAAAAAACATGAACAGGCCTAGATGAACTCCTGAGTGCTGTCCAGTTTTGATATGCCATAATATAATCCTTGTTTCTACTAAAAAGAACGTGAACTCTGGGTATTACGTTCTCCTCAGAAGAGTGTGTTATTTAATTTGCATGTTAATTCATTTGACTTTGGTTAAGAATCTCATCCCCCAACACTGATTGCCTCTGTGACCTTAAGTGAATTATCTAATTCTCTAACGTGTATGTAAAGAGGCGCTTTCCAAAGGACTGTCATAAGGAGAAGATGTTTGTGCGCTGTGTAGCAGTGCTTAGCCCACAGCGAGGACCCACAGAATGGAAGTGACTATTACCCAGGATGGAATGAGAACTAAATTAAGATGAAATAAGCACTGAGACAGAACAATTCCTGTCCCATAGCAAGCACTTGGTCGTGGTGAAGATGTATGAATTGAAGCAAAAATCTTAAAACAATATAGTTTTAAGTCTTCACATGAGGGGTAGCCTAATATTGGGGGGGTGGGGAAATACCATAATCTTATGACTTTGAGGAGTGCTGGAGGTGCGAAAGGTGAGGCAACGGGCTGCTAATCCCAGGGACAATGGTCCATAGTCAACTGCTGCTTCTTCACAGGAGAAAGATGGGGTTTGCTGCTCTGTGGAAGACTGAGAGCCCAAGAAAACCTAAAAAGCAGGTCCATTCTGTCCAATGGGCTGTGAGGAGTTGGAATTCACTCGACTACAGTGTTTGGGCTTTTGGACAAGTCCCTGAAACCTCCACATTTCTCCTTTGTCTCTGCAACAAATAAGTAGGAGTGGATTGATTGCCTGCTGCAACTGTCTCTTCCTATCTTAAAGAGTCGAGACTCCTAGAGGCTATCAGAAGCTAGTAGATGCAATAAATTTATAATATACACTCCAGTAAGCTAAGAAATAACCAGAATATGAAAGAAACACCCATCACCCCTATACCCCACCTCCACCCCACCCCACCCCCAAAAAAACTCTGCTGGGTAGAGCCTTCTTAGTACGCATTTGTCCTGCTAGGCAAGTATCCTGTCTCTCACTCTAAGTGAGTGCACCCAGTGGCTTCGCCTGGGAAGGTTCTCTCTGGTCACAGTGAATTTTTTTTTGTAAAGGCAGTTTTGCTCAAATCTCATTTTTTGTGATGGATGGTTTAAGAGAACAGGTTGGTTTAAGTGTGAGGTTGTGAAATTTTGTTTCCTGCTTGGGAAAAAATGCCACAGAAACTGTTGCGATGCTAAATACAGCTTACGAGGACAGTGCTATGGAAAAACTCAAGTGTATGAGTGGTTTTCTCATTTCAAAAAAGGTGAAATGTCGACGACTAATGAATGACAAACCTTGTTCTGGACATCCATCAACTTCCCAGATTGGACGAAAATGTCCAGACATAATTAATTTGGAGTTCATTCCACCAGCACAGTTAATCAACCTGTCTCTTTAGAACAGCAGTTTTCAACTTGTAGGTTGTGACCCCTTTGAAGGTCAAATGACCCTTTCACATCAGAAAACATTTATTTCTGTTGGTCTTAGGAACCAGGGCACCACTCTTCTTTCTGTCTCCAGGGGGATCCACCCACACAGAGATACTCCCAGGTACAAGTACCCGGCATAAAGACTGTTACCTATGTTACACCATGCTTCAAGGAAAACTTTCATTTATCTGTAATTAGAAATAAATATTTCACAATATATAATTACATATGGTGTTTATAATTAATCACTACACTTTATGCTCACTTTGTAACAGTGAAAATACATCCGCATATCAGATATTTACATGATGATTCATAACAGTAGCAAAATGACAGTTTGAAGCAGCATCACAACATGAGAAAGATTGAGGACCACTGCTTGAGAGGTTCTGAAAAGGCTGCCTAACAGCATGCACCCAAAAAAGGTCTGATTTGTGGCAGGCGGGGGACTTGTTTTGCCACCACGAAAATGCACCTGCTCATGCTGCCATCTCAGTGCACCAGTTTTGGGTTAAAAAACAAACAAACACACCTCTCTTGCCCCATGCACCTGACTTCATTTTGTTTCTGTGAATGCAGAGGGACATGAAAGGACAGTGATTTGATGACATGGAAGAGGTGAAGAAAAAAGGAGGGAGATGCACTCAGTCACCCAAACACATGAGTTTGAAAAATGTTTCCAAGAATGGAATCGCAGACTTGACAAAGGTATTAAGTATAATAGAGAGTACTTTGAAGGTGATAAGGTTATTTTGTAAAAAGGAAAAACTTAAACACATATCTTTAAACAATAAATTCTGAGCTTTTGCAGGTATCCTATCCCCATCACAAGTACATAGCTAAAGCAAAATGAACCTATCACCAGCTCAAAGTAACCTTTCTAAGGATGTAAATTTTTATGGAGACACACAAGTTCTTTCTCCTACAGGACCAGCTGGTGGGCTTGGGCCGCCAAACCTGGGGCTATATGAGTATATAAATCAATTAAGAATGTTACATTTGGGCTGAGCCCCGGTGGCATAGGGTTGAGTGCAGGGCTGCAGCCCACAAGGGTGGTGGTTCATATCCAGCAGCAGCTCTCCAGGAGCAAGGGGGCAGTGATGCCCACAACAACAAAAAGCCAAAAAAAAAAAAAAAAAGAACTTTACATTCACAATAGGCTTGCAGTATAAAGCATCATAAACACATAGCTCCTTAAATTAGTCATGGACTAATAATAAGGATCAATTGCCAGATATAAATTACAAACAAATAAATTTTTTCATTTTAATTTTGGATGCCTTAATTATAATTTTATCTTACGCCCAGAGCAAGAAATTATTTTGAGTTTCTAATTCCATAAGAATTATATGTTGAAGCTGAGCCCCGGTGATGTAAGTGGTTGAGTGCGGGACTGCGGCCCACGGGATTGGCAGTTCAAATCCAGCGGCAGCTCTCAGGAGCAGTGTTGGGTAGCTCCCATGACCACCAGAGGGCAGTAATACCCCCCAAAGAATTATATATTGAAGGCAACAAGTGTGCAAATGTGGTCTGCATACAACTGACATATGTATTGATCGTGATGGGAGTTTTATGAGCCCCAATAAAGTGATTTATTAAAAAAGGGGAGAGGGGGAAAGAGAAACTTATACCAAGGGCTCAAGTAGAAAATATTTGGAAATGAAGATGGCAACATGTGTACAAATATGCTTGATACAAATGATGTATGGAATGCTATAAGAACTGTAAGAGCTCCCAATAAAATCATTGGAAAAAATAAAAACAAATAAAAATTATATATATTCAAAGTCTAAATAAGCCCACATTCAAAATTCATACTGATCTATTGCAGCTCAGGAGTCAGCTAACGTTTTCTGCGCGGCCCCAGGTAAGAAATATTTTAGGATTGCTCGGTCCTGTTCCTGGAGAAGCCAATATGTGAAAAACTACCTGTGGCTGCCTTCCAATAAAACCTTATGAACACTGCAATTTTAATTTCATTCAATTTCCAAAGGGCATGAAGCATTATCCTTATTTCTATTGCATTTAACTAGTTAGAAATGTAATAAAAAGAAAGAAAGAAATCATTCTTAGCTGCTCTGTACTCTACAGAAACAGACATTACAGAGCATTTAGACAGAGGGCGACAGTTTGTCACTGCTGTGACAATGAGGGAGAGAGTGGCTCCAGGAAGCCCTCCAGTACCAAAATTCCGGGATAATCAAGTAAGTCCCTTATACAAAATGCTGTAGTATTTGCATATCATCTATGAGCATCCTACCATATTCTTTAAATAATCCCTAGTTTATTTATAATACCTAATGTAAATACTATGCTAAAGCACTTTACATTTTAAACCCCTTCACTTTAGAGGAGTTGCTTGCCCACTTAATTGTTTTCCCCTCCCACCCTACTCCACTACTGCCCCCACCAATATCTTTAATCCGTGATTAATTGAATCTGTTGGAACTGAATCCAAGGATATGAGGGCTAATTGTATGTACTTGGAAAAGAATGGGGCAATGTAGGAAAGGCAGAATTGGTAGCATATCCCTTTGGGTTTTCGTTGGTGGCTTATTGGCCTTATTGTACTCTTTTCATCTGCCAGTTCTATAAGGGCTCTGACTGTATGCCAGTTTCGAGGAACCCCGGTGGCATAGTGGGTTATGTGTTGGTTGGGCTGCTAACCACAAGGTCAACATCTCGAAACCACAAGGCTCTCTGGGGGAGAAAGGTGAGGTTCCAAAACCCACAGAGGCAATTCTACCCTGCTGAGTCAGAATGCTGGGCGGTTGGCTTGAAGCAAAGTTAAGACAAGACTGACACCGTGTGGTTGTACTAGAAAGTGATCCTTGCCACCCAGGACGTTAACAGCAAGGCATGTAACCTCAGAAGGGATGAATTCAAGGAGAGAGGGCAGGGGGGGCAGAGCACCAGCCAGCAGTTGCTGTTATTGTGGTTGTTGAAAGGAGGCCAGACGAAGTGTTTCCTCCATCCAAAGAGAACTTCCAAAGAACTGTCCTTGAGAGTGTTTCCTTCTATTTAAAAAAAGAAGAAACTCCCAGAGTCCAGTGCCTTCTCAACCGCTGCATGAAGGCTCCCAGAACCCCAGACTCCCTGGTCTGGTCAGGTCTCTCATTTCCAGTCATCTACACGCATCCATGAAGAAAGAAAGGGGAAGCGGAAACATGTTCTCTATCCAAATCCCCATTGCTCTTGCAAAAGGTAGAGAAAGGAATTCTACGGGAAATAATTGCTCTTGAAGATCAAGAGATTTACTCTTGAAAATGACAAATAAGGAGCTTCGAGAAGCAAAGGTCAGTGAGTCCAATGTTATCACAGCTCTGAGGCATGGTGTTTGGTTGGGGTTTGCAGACTCTTTGGGGAAGAGTTGAAAGATCTTTTTTTCCTCCCACTTCTCTGACTCTAAGAACTTCCCCCCACCCCCACCCCCCAAAAAAATGTCTGAAATTGAAGTCATCTCTATCCCCTAAGTTTTCTAGGCTGGGGATTCTGTGATGTGCTATATCTGAGAGTTTAGCGTTTGGTTCAATTCAGTATTTCTGAGGAGACAGAAGAAAAGTTTGGAGAGAATTGGTGGTTTGGGCAGCATATGGGAAAAAAAGTACTTTCATTGAGACAAATAGAGCCCGAGTCCATTACTATGAGGATAAGCACCAAGGGGAAGCCAGGCTTCTGCTCTCAAATTGTGTAGTCTTCTAATCTGGTCTCCCAAGCAACGAAAGGTAGAGAGCCTGCCTACTGTCCATAAACACTCCATCAACTACTTCATATGTACATTCTAAAAGCCACTTCGATGGAGGAGATCTCACCTTAGCTGGGTCAATTTCTCAAGAAGGGGCGAAAGGGAGAAGACGAGTCTGTTGTTTCCATGTATCATTGTGTTACGGTCACCCAAATCACCTGATACTCCTGTCCTGGTGTTAATCAAGCCTCACGGGAAGAGGGGGCCATATACGTCCTGGAGAAGGTGCTTACCCTTCTGTTGGTGGATTAACTGAATGGAGCAACCTCCCACCAATGGAAAAACAAAAAATACTTCACGATGCTTTTGTGGTGCCGAGGGGGGAGAATAACCCCAGTACTATGACCTAGTTTGACCTAGTTTCTATCCAGCCCATGGTGATGTAGGCCATGGGACTTTAGACTGTTCTTTCAAGGTGCACAACATCCTTTACAGGCCACCCCAGATGGATCCCATGTGGGAACCCCACAGAGTGAGCTGGGCTTTACCTAAAATTCACCAGCAGCAGATTTAAGGACGTGACATACCGCCTTGAACTTAAAAGTGAAGGGCCCTCGCATGAGAAGAAGTTGGAGCCTGCTGTCCCAGGGTCATGAAACCAGTGGTCTGTGACATCTGGTTCGGACCTCTTGCCTTGAGGATACCCATTAACGGATGGCCTGGGACTACCAAATACTTACTATTGGAATGCCTTCCTTGCTTTCTTATGGCATGGATTGGCCTGGTAGGCGTGGCTCTGCCTTTGTGAAGGCGTGTTCTTGACAGTTCCTCACCAACCACCATTGCTCATGTCCATAGTTAAGAGTTTAACACTTAAGAGTTTAATCCGTACAAGTCAACAATTCACGTATTGCGGTCCAAAGCTGGCCGACGCTTTCATTATTTCCTTTCCTCGACAGTGTCTTAAACCCTAAACCACTGGCTAAATGAATAGAATTCCCTTATGCCCTAGATAAGACATGAAATAATGATGTCTCTAAAGTCTACCAGAGATGTAGAAACCATAGGTATAAGAACGGATTTGGGAGGTTCGCACTTAGCTCGACCCCCAATTTGAGAACAAGGACTTCTTCTGACATAGTCCTACCCCCGACTCACCCTCATGAAAAGGCCACTGAAGACAGTATGGGTGCTATAGCATAGGGTGGTAAAGAAATCAGATGGCCCCCACTATCAGAAAGAATAGCATCTTGTCTTCAACAAGGAGCCATCAAAAAGTTCACATAGAAAAAGCACACCAGCCTGTGTGATCAAGGTTAGTAAATAGTAAAATACAAATCCAAAGGAGGGAATGGCATCAAGAGCTTACATATGGAACACCCACTTTGCAGAAAGCTGTGGACGACAGTGGAAGCCCCAAATCCCTTTGCAGGGTCCACACATGGCTGACACCTCTGGTGACTGCCCTCTGACCAGGCCCGAGGGAAGGGAACAGTCTTGCTCTCAGACAGAGTGTATTGTAGTTAGGTAAGATGGAATATCTTATCTTTTGACTTCCATCTTGATCCACTTTTAAGTTGTTTCTGTTTTTCCTATGTTCTGCTTTCTTTTCAATTTAGGTGCTTTTTTTTTTCTGTTTTGGCTAGTCTAGATGCTTTTGTTTGCTTGCTGGCTGGCTGTTGGTGTTTTGTGTGTGTGTGTGTGTGTGTGTGTGTGTGTGTGTGTGTGAAATCCAGGATAGTTCAATCTAAAGAGATGGTACCTGAACTAATAATTACTTAGGGGCATGGCAGGAAAGGATGGCGGGAAATGGGAAACTGGCAATGGGTAGGAGAAGAAAATTCTGAAATTCTGGGGGTGACTGCACAACTCTTCTTACTATGATTGGATTGTATGCTACATGAAGCACATGCCAATGAAACTTTTTAAAAAGGGGCTTTTGTGGATGTCAGGATGCTCCCTTTGGAGGTAACAAGGCCTGAGAATCCAGCTTGCAAACTCGCCTCACTACCTATGGAAAAGACTCCAACTGGAAGCCGAGATTGTCCTGATGGGCAGGACCTGATGGAGGCAGAAAAAGGATCCCAGAACGACCTCACCCACCTTCCGTTCTGGCGTGCCTGCGGGTGAAAAGCCCGGCCACTTCTCCCCGCTCCCTCTCCGGACACGAAGAGATAGATCTCTGGAGCGAGCGAACCCTGCCGCGGGGGGCGGGGCAGAAACCTTTTTGGAGGCTGCGTTCCGGGCACCCTGCCGCGAGGAGGGAGCGGCTGGGATCTTCCCGAGGACTCTGCCCAAGTGCAGCCCAGCACTGTAGGGGTTAACGTGGCATCGCGTAAAAGAAAGGGGTGGGGGGACTAAGTTGACACTTAAAAGGAGGTGGGGGGCGGAGGGGGGGCGGCCAGGGGAAAGGGGGCGGGTCTCGCTCACTCCTGATTGGTTTTGCATTTCGTCCCCAACGCTTTCCTCCTCTCTCGCTCCCCCTTTTCAGTTTCCCTCTGATCCCAGGGGAGGGGAAACGGGAATCGTGAGAGATCAAAAATAAACCTCTTATGTCAAAGCCGGGAAGGAAGTATAAATACGGCGGGTTCGGCCACGCACTCGGCGCGCCCGGGGCTGGGAGGAGGCGGGAGGCTGACGGCGGGGCCCGGGCGGAGGAGACGCGCGCGGCCCGGGAGCAGCTGCTCGCGCTCGGCCGCCGCTCGGGCGGGAAGAGGCTGCGCCCGGCTGTCGAGGGGCCCCCGGCGGGAGCCGCCGCCGCGCACGTCGCTGCCCGGCCCGCGGCCCCGGCGCCGCCCGGCCCGCGCCCGATGCGGCCGTTCCTGGAGAGCGCGGGGGGCGCGCGCCCGGCCGCCCGCACCTGCCCGTGGCGGGCCAGTCGGCTCCCCGCGCGCCGCCCCCGCGCCCCCGCCGCCCCGCGCCCGCCGCCGCCGCCGCTGCCGCTGCTGCTGCTGCTCCTGCTGCCGCTGCTGCCGCCGCCGCCGCCCGCCCGCGCCGCCCCGGCCGCGCCCCGCCCCGCCGCCGAGCTGGTGGTGCCCACGCGGTGGCCGGGCCGCGGCCGGGGCGAGCTGGCGCTCCACCTGTCCGCCTTCGGCCGGGGCTTCGTGCTGCGCCTGGCGCCCGACGCCAGCTTCCTGGCGCCCGGCTTCACCATCCGCCACCTCGGGGCGCGCGGCGGGCCGCCGAGCGACGAGGCGGGGCTGCGCGGCTGCTTCTTCTCGGGCACCGTGGACGGCGAGCCCGGGTCGCTGGCGGCCGTGAGCCTGTGCCGCGGCCTGAGCGGCTCCTTCCTGCTGGCCGGCGAGGAGTTCACCATCCAGCCGCAGGGCGCCGGCCGCTCGCTCAGCCAGCCGCACCGGCTGCAGCGGTGGGGAATCGGCTCCGGCGCCGGCCGCCCCAGCCCCGGGACCCCCGAGGGGGACGTGGCGGGCAGCGAGGGCCAGAGGCCGCCCCGAGAGGACGAGCAGCCCGCGGACTCGGAAGAAGAGGAGGCGGTGACCGACGAAGGGGCGACAGACGGCGCCCGCGAGCTCTCGCCGCTCCTGGGGGCCAGGAATAGGACCAAGCGATTTGTCTCAGAGGCCCGCTTCGTGGAGACGCTACTGGTGGCTGATGCGTCCATGGCGGCTTTCTATGGGGCCGACCTGCAGGTAGGACTCCAAGAGCCTTCCCCGGTCACCTCGCCGCGCCATCCCCAGACGCCCCCCAGGGTCTCCAAGTGCTTTTCTTCCCAATCCTCTGGAGAAAACCGTTTGCGCGGTCCTCGCTCTTGCCAGCTAAACCTTGAGTCTTAATCTACCTTCTGCCACCCCAGAGACCTCCCAGGTGCCCCTTCCCAGGTCCTGGCAGGCCCTCCTCTCTGCTCTGCCCCCTCCCCACACACACACATACACATACACACCACCAGCCCTGCCATTCGGAGTCCCTTGTAGCATTCAGCAGACTCAGTGGAAAGAGGGTTTGAAAGCACCCCCGGCACCTGTCTCTCCCAAAGGAAATTGAAAATGGACATTTGGGAGCAGCACCAACCCAACCCAACCCACCCCCTCACCACCACCCCTTCCTCAGCCCTCTCTGGTCTCTGGGTCTCAAAGGCTCCCCAGGCAAGGCAGCGGGGACGAAAAGAGAGGGCGGCTGCACTCCCTTCGGGGACTGTCCTGAAGTTGCCATAAGTAAAAGGCATTGTTTGGCGGGTGTTGAACCTGGAAGAGGCTGCTCACCCTCCTGTGTGCCCAGATGGTTCTGATCAAGGGGCATGGGCTACCTTGCCAACCTGGCCCACAGCCCTGGCCAACAGCAGCTGTGCCAGCATCCAACACAAGAAGGGAGGGGAGAAGAACTTCTGCCTAGGGGCTCAGCCCTGGAAACTGAAGCTGCAGTGGAAAAGGGGGTGGAAGGAGGGGGTGTTAACTCCTTCGGTGATTCTCTCGACTGCTGGGGCAGGATAACTGAGACCCAGAGGGGCCTCCCGCATCTTTTAACTTAACTCAGGCGTGGTGCGAATGCAGCAGGAGGCACCTGTGGCACCCTAAGACCCACCACCTTCCCTAAGGGCCTCTGTAAAGAAATAAGGAATCTCTTCTGGCGGGGAGCGGAGAACCTGAGGTGTGCCAGACACATCTTTGGAATAAGGATCCGGAAAGCCGCTGCAGTGTGGGTGGCACACACTTTATCGTGGCGTCCCTGGGCTGCGGTCCCTATTCTAGATTCCGTATCACCTGTGCAGAATAATCCTGACAAGGAGACAGCTGCACTGCTCTCACTCCATCTTTCTCACCCTTTTGTCGCTAAGAGAGGTGCTCTCGACTGGAAAGAAGTAGGAAACCCCTGGGGTGAGAGGTCTGGCTGGCTGTTTCTGTAGCCACTGAACAGGTTGGTCTATCCCCAGAAGGCAGGCCTGTGTGGTATCCATACAAAGGTGGTTCAGGCAGCCTGCCCCACAGGGTGTGGGTCTTCGCAGACTGAGTATGTGTTTTCCCTGTGCCGTCTCTGACTCCTCTGCGCAACAAGCGCCCCCTGAGAGTGGCGGGAGAGGAGTGAGAAGAGGGCGTGTCCCATCTCACATTAGGACTGGAAGAATCAGGTTTCTAGGGATGCCGCTGGAAAGGGCTGGTGCCTTCATGCATCCCAAGACCTGCAATGCTGGGCCCTCTCCACAGACAGATGGATTTATGACAAGCCCAAGAACCAAGAGGTAGGAAACCCAGTGTGAAAGAGGGAAGCTTCAGAAGAACCGTTGTGGCTCAGTCTTCTAAACCTTCCGAAAACCTTCCTATCATCTCACTCTCCCATCTCCTAGACACCCGAGAGACTTAAGTATGTGCTTCCAGGACACACTTTGCATCTGCAGATGACACAGCTATCCAGGCTGATAAGCTTCAGAGCGTTGCTTCAGACTCCACTAGCAGAATTTAAGGCTCAAGGCATCTGAGAAATTGGCCTTCTTGGCAGCAGAGCTTCCCAGTTGTACTATGTGCCCCATGCCTTGACCACTTAACTGACCCCATCCCCTGTCCCTTCCACACTAACCCCATTTTTCTGAGCTATTTGCAGTCACCAACAGGCACCTGTCTTCCCAGTCCCATAACATGGATAGGGAGAGCTTATCAGAATAGGCTTCAGCAGCTCTTCCTAGGGGATCCACTTCCAGGTCTTAAAACTCTCTCAACTGGGCCAGCCGCTTCACCCCATCCCCACTTAGATTTCATTATTCTGTGACCAGTGGGCACAATGGAAGTCACCATTCTGAGGTGGGGCAAGGGCAGGGCTCAGTCTTCCTCTGATCACCCACTGGCCCCTCTGGGTTGGCGTGCTTCACCGGTTGTGGAGACAACACAAGCTTGCCGCCCACTTCCCTTGGATTCCTGAACCTGCCCCAAGAGCTCAGCTGAAAGAAAAATGAAAATCAAGCCCTGCCTCTTCCAGTGGCTACTTCAAACAGAAGCCAGTCCTTTATCTGGAACTCTCCAAGGAGCCTCCTACTTTATTCATACTAATGGAAGGCGTTGGCAGGCAAAAACCTTAACTACTCTCCAGGGCTGGTAGGGCTGGGGTTCCTGGGTCACTAACCATCAGCACTTCTATTCTAAGCATCGGAGTGGTCTCCTGGAAGATGCAGCACTCTAGGAGGAAGGCCCTCTCTTGGTGGGTATCATGTACCCACTGAGTCTATCCTCATTGACTTAGAGGAAAGACCTGTGAGGGAGGGGAAAGCTGATGAGGGGAGGGGGGTCTTAGAAATGATGTGACTTTCCCAAGGTCACATAGCTGATAAGTGACAGCCCCAGCTTCCCACGCAGTCAGAGTTTAGTGTCTTTTCAACATGAGGAGGGTCTGTGACTCTCTGACTCTTCACCCTCCGCGCTTGTCTCTGGTCGGGGAATGGGTCATGAACTCCAGCATTGCAAAGCCTCAGACAACTGGGGGGCTTCGAGAAAGAAAGGAAGAAGCACACAGTCTGCAGGCTGGTCTCCCTGCTGCACCACTCCAGAACTCAGAGCAGTGGAGTTCACTTAATCCCTTGACAAAAGGAGCCCCTGTCTCCTGCCTCCTGATCTGGTTTCACAGTTGAGAAATGCAAACAAAGGGGGCTTTCTGAAAGAAGGGGACCACCTTGAAGGAGGCTGAGGTGCATCCAGCTGCAGCTAATTGCCACTTTGGATGAAACTGGAGCAGGAAAGCAAAGCGGGGCAGCAGCATGAGGGGGCCGCCTGCCTACACTGGGAAGACTCTGTTCCTCGTGGGTGCCCACAGCCAGGTCTTTCCAGCAGAGCCATTGGTGGGTTCGAATTGCGACCCTTTGGTGAGCAGGTAAGTAAGCACTTTGAACATTGTGCTACTATGACTCCGCGGGACATGTGAAGTGCTCAGAAAAAGTATGGCAACTGCTGTAATTGCCTTCCATGATAGAAGCCGTTTCTCTGGGTGGAAGGCAGTGTGCTCACTTGCAAGCCAAGTACCACCCTCCCAGCTTCTGAGTTCTGCGGGGGCAGACACACCTCCTTTAGCAGCTTGCTTCATCTCCGGGCCTCTAAGGTCATCTCATGGGACTGTGTAAGGCCCTGCTCGGGAGAAGTGAGATGACCCTTTGCTGCTCTGAGAACAGAAAAAGCGATGGATATCCCCCACTCTCCCCCACCCCACCCATACTCCTATTCCTCCCTGTGACGTCTTTCTTCCTTTGCTCCCACCCCACTCCTGGCAGCACTGCATTCGACTCTAGAGAGACTCCAAAAGGAAAGGTCACGGCACCCGTTGCTGCGGTCAGAGAGTTTCCACGATGCCACTCTTCCTGTCTTGGCCTCTCCCAAGTGTGCAGCTTGTAAACTTGGTGGGACCTACAGTGGAAAGAGGACACAAGCAAAGTGTGATGAGTGAAAATGCTGGCAGAAGTGTGTATCGTGGAAACTGTGCACGACCCAGATCCGATGTCCCCTCAGGCCCCCCTCCTAGGTGGCTCAGGCTGCCAAAAGAGCCCCACGGGAAAAGTATCCTGATAAAAGTCTTCTCTCCTCAGAGAAGCTACGTTTTATAACCCAGCTCAGTGGGTATGTTAATCTGAGTAGACTAGAGAAACAAAGCATGTGCATAAGAAAGAGTTTTATATACAAGAACGATGGAGAATTAAGAAAACATTCCAGCCCAGGCCAGATCAAGCCCATAAATCCAATAAGAACCCGTATATCCGATACCAGTCTATGAATTTCTCTTTAGACTCATGCAAAACATGCAATGATGCCTAATGCAGGAAGAGCACAGGCCAGGGGGTGGGAAGTCTTGTATATCCAGAGGCAGTGGAAGCATCTCAGCGCTGGTGTGGGTCTCCATGTGGCTCTTCCAGCTCCAGGGCTCTCGCTCTATCAGCGTAGCACCATGTGGCTTGTCAGCAGACAGACAAAGCCTCCAAATGAGGTCATCCAGCTGAGACCTGATTAACAGGCTCAGTTCCACCCCTTCACTCTCCATAGTCTCCAGTTGACACCGGATTAGAAGACGCCTGCCACAGAAGATTTGTTTCTCAGTCAACCCTGACTAACATAGGAGACTACAGGGTTTTACTCTCGTCCAGGCCCTGGGAGAACCCACAGAGGAAGAGCTTCCTGGAAATGGACCTGCCGCTCTCTAAAGAGATTTAGGGATCGCACACCTGCAAATTTTGGTCAAGAGCAGGCTTGCTTAAAACCCCTTGACTGGACTGCTCTCAAGCACCCACCAAGTCTGTCATGGATTTTTAGATATTATCTCCCACCTGCCCACTTCCCCCATGGGCAAGGGTGGGGGTAGACAGTTCCACTTACAATCTTCAGCCTGGAT
The DNA here is from genome assembly GCA_004026705.1 of Nesogale talazaci. Taxonomy (NCBI): domain Eukaryota; kingdom Metazoa; phylum Chordata; class Mammalia; order Afrosoricida; family Tenrecidae; genus Nesogale; species Nesogale talazaci. Next base: position 95,516 of record PVJH01005667.1, on the reverse strand, counting down.
TTGTGGAATGAACAGGGAGGTATAAATAGACACCAGATGGTGGAGCAAGGGCTCTGACCTTTTCTTTGACCGGTTCTGCGCCTGCCCCATGGCGACTGGGAGCCAGACCTGCCCTGTGGGCCCAGCGGGTTGGCCCAGGACCAGAGGCTTACAGAACTGTAGCCACCAGCCCCACCCAGGCTCAGTGACTTCTTCCCTGTACTGAACTGCAAAATGCAGTGCAAATAGTAGACATCCCTGCTTCTGTCTCCCCAAAGAGTCGACTGAAGGGGAGATTTGGGGATGGCCGTGCTCCCAGTCTCTTAAAACTCCTAGAGATAGACGAATGAAGTTGAGGCAAAGGGCACCAAGGTTGGAATTTTAAAAGAAACACACAAACCTCTAGTCCATCCCCCTGTTGCAGGGAATATTGTCTTCTGAGGTAGTCCACAGTGAGGCCAAAAAACAAAGCAAAACAAGTGCCATCAAGCCATTAAAACCTCTGTGGACCCTGTGTAGGTCAGAGCAAAACTCCGCTCCAGACGGTGTTCATGGCTGTGACCCTGCCCCAGTCCTTTGGGGTACACTCAGCCCCCCAGTCTTTAAGTTAGTAGCTCAGTGCCTAGCCATCTGTGCTAACTAGGGACTTCTTCAGCAAGCAAAGGGGCCTTGAACATGTCCTCAGGTTCCACCCCCTACTCTGAAACAAAATGGGCCCAAGCCCAATCAGTCAGCGAGTTCTGACATCCCTGGAAAAGACCCTCACAAGAACCTCCTAAACTACACGAGAGGAACCCATCTGAAAATTTGAGTGCCTTGGGGGGCCTGAGCCCCGGTGGCGTAGTGGTTGAGTGTGGAACTGCGGCCCACTGGCTTAGCGGTTCAAATCCAGCAGCAGCTCTCCAGGAGCAAAGCTGGGCCACCCACTCCCACAAGAGGACTGTGATTCCCCCCACCCAAAGAAAAATTTGAGTGCCTTAAGATTTCTCTCTGATTCTCCCCCGAGAACATGGCCCTTGTAGTGTCTTTAGCTCAGCTGTGCTGCCTGGAGCCTCCAGGGGGTCTGCCCTACTTGGGAACACAGCCTCTTCTTCTGCCAGACCTCCTCGGACTGATGGGTAGCAGTTGGCATCCCTTGTCGTCCACTTTGTAAAAGCGAGGCTCCACGAGGCGGAGCTCCTAGGAGAATAGTGGCTGATTGCCTTGGAAATTGACCCTGAGCCCATCAGATCCACCCCTCCCTAAGGTGAGCGCACAGGAGACTCTTGCTGCTCTTGGAAACAGTGACGACCAGGCCAGGAATTGGTCGCGGTCAGTTGCCATTCCTATGTCTTTACCCTCAATTGCCTAATGATCTGCTAGCTGTTTTCTGCAGGAGCCCAACTGCAAGAGCAAATGCCAAGTTTCAGCTCTCCTGATAAGAGATTTCAGCTCTCCTGATAAGAGATTTACATCAGCCTGAACATAGCTGGAGTGCTTGGCACACCAAGAGACCAGCCAGCCCCTGTCTCTAGGACTCACCAAGCACCTGGCTGCTTGCCTTCGAGGAGGACAGAGCTCATTCCCAAATAACGGGATCACAAAGAGAATATACTCTCTGGTGTTCCCTCCTTTACCCTACCTGCCCTCTCGCCATCCAGACCACGGGAGAAGACAAAAGACTAACAGGGGGTGGTGTTTTTCGGAACAGGTACATGGAGCGGACAAGCGGCAGCATGGTGGGTCACATCCCTGGTGAAAAGTGCCATCTGTTTTACCCTTTGGCCTCCCTTCTGCACAGTCATTCCAGAGGACCTGCTTCAAGAGCTCCCTGGAGCAGCAGAATGAACTCCAACCTGGCCACCTCTCAAATCCTTCGATTCTAATAGGGGAGCTGGTAGAAAACACAGGACCAGGCAGATGGGAACAAGATCCAGCAGTGATCCAGGGCTGGACACATGCATGAGCCTCAGACCATGCATGAGGGTGTCCTCATGCGCACACACACATGCATGCATGCATACATGCACAAAACGTTTGTCATGAAGTCAGTTCTGACTCACGGTAACCCTCTATGTATGCCAGTAACACTTCGTTCTGTAATTTTTCTGTGATCGAGTTTTCAGAAGTCCACGGCCTGGCCTTTCTTCTAATACCTCTGGGTGAGTTCTAATCTCCAGCCTTTGTTTGTGCTACCCAGGGACTCTCTTGGGGTCACACGAGGCCTCTCAATAGTTTTCAAGCCCTCGGTGTACACACACACACACACACACACACACACACACACACATACGTGCAACCCACAGACTACCCACAGAGCTATCCAGGCAGAATCTAGGACACCAAGCACTGGAAAACACAGGGGAAGAGCACAGTTTTCAAAGGCAGACCTCTCTGGCAGGGGTCCTTGCTCTGTGGCCCCTGGGCCAGCAGACGAGTTAGGTAGCTCGTGTGACCTTCCACCTCCTCATTCGTACGTAATGTGAGAACTGCAGCACTGACTTCTCATAGTGATTGTGAGCAACCTCTGAGAAGTCACTGCATTAGGCCGGGGCTGCAGGGCAGCTGTGTTGGGATGGAGCATCAGGCCAGAGCTTGCACAGTCTGCAATTCCCAGAAGCTCCCCTATCCTGAAGAGTACGCAGTTGCCCCAACAGGAAAATGCTCAGCTGGATTCAGAGCGGGAAATTCGACTAACCTTGAGCGCTCTCATAATGTCTTCTGGGCTGAGGCCTGAGAGGGGTTGGGGCCTGCTGGCAAGGAGACAATTGGTGTCAAGGTTAAGACATAACAAGCAGTGCCGTCCAGAAGAACTTCCTGTCCTGGTGGAAATGATGTATAGTCACAGTTGATTATGGTAGTCCTTGCCATATAGGGCCATTAACAACGCTGGCATGTCGATGGTTGACTGAAGAACTCATTTTCATATTATTTCATTTTAATTATTTGGGACTTAAATATAGCTCTCCGTGGTTGGTGTCTATGGTTTGAGACAGCACAGGGCTAGATGTTTGGTGTACAAGCTTCGGAGAGAGTCTGAGTTCTAACTTTATCTCCACACTTAGACCCCGTGTGAGCCTAAGTCAACTACTGAGCCTCAGTTTGTTTCCTAGAGCAAGTGAAGAGAAAATAAAGCCCAGGTACTGGTGAGTCTTACACAGGACGTTCCACATAAAATGCTCAGCTTGGCACCCAGCACCTATGCATCACAAGAAGATGGCAGACAAAGGGCCATGGATCTCACCTCTCCCTTGCCTGTCCCTCCTCCCGGACAGAACCATATCCTGACCCTGATGTCCGTGGCAGCCCAGATCTACAAACACCCGAGCATCAGGAATGCCGTCAACCTGGTGGTGGTCAAAGTGCTGATAGTAGAAGATGAGCAGTGGGGCCCGGAGGTCTCCGACAACGGTGGCCTTACCCTGCGCAACTTCTGCAGCTGGCAACGGCAGTTCAACCACCCCAGCGACCGCCACCCGGAGCACTACGACACAGCCATCCTGCTCACCAGACAGGTCTGTGGGCCAGAGACCAGGGGGAGGAAGGGCGATGGTGGGTGGATCAAAGGAAGGACCACTGGCTGCCCTTACATGGGAAATGTCTGCCCGCTGGCCCCAGCTGGATGCCAGAAGCCTCGAGAGAGCGGAATGAAGAGGAGGAGGTCATGAGGACAGGAATCAGAGTGTGAGGTATTTGCAAGGGAAGGAGAAGAATCTCAGAGGGCTCTTTTCCAAAAGTTTGTGACCAGCTGGCTGCTGAGGTCATAGCCAGAGGAAATGGACTTAAATTGCCAAGAGAGGTTTGGAGTTGGAATTAAGCAATGCATTTCATCTTCGGTGGTTTTTAGCCACAGGGACAGGCAAGCACTGGGGTGTCCTCAAAATCAGGGTACTGGCTGCCCCACTGGGAATGGTTTGAGTGGACAGTTTGCTGCCGGGAAGAACTTAGAGTAAGAGGTGCCAGGTGCTGTTCAGCCTCCAGGCCTCACAACAACCCCTTGAGAGGTTATCCTCCTTTTACAAGACTAAGGCACAGAGCAACCTTCCATTTAAGCGGTAGTGCCCTTATTCAAGCCAGGCTGACTTGCCGCGAAGTCATCCTTTGCCACTAGGTCATCCTTTGTCTGGGAACAGCCCTCAGTCACGGTCCACATAAAGAAACAAAGAAGTTCTTACGTGAGTGGCCTGGTCCAGAAAAGGAGTTTTAAATTCCCTTCAATTCAGGGCAGAAATAGGGAGAATTTCTGTCTTTAGCCCTCAGAAATCCATCTTTACAGCCTTCGTGGTTTGTGGGTTTTGTTTTTGTTTTTTCCCCTCTAACAAAATGGGTCACAGATCAGTGTCTACGTCAGAGAGATGGGGGTCTAGATGAGTTGAGTTGGGTTGACCAAAGACCACAATCAAAATACACAGATGCCCATAAGACGGGTCACCAGGTTGAATGTGCCGATGTGTTGAATCCTACTGCTGCTGCTGCTGCCTTAAGGCAAAAAGAAAAAAAATTAATACCATATGTGCCGTTCAGACTAATACCTTATGGGAAGTTCGGATACGAAATTCAACATTCACTGGCACAGGCCCCTCCCTCCCTTCCCTGGTAACTGGCCCCCTTCCCACACATACGCTCCTGCTGGCTGGCTCTCTCACTCTTCCTCTCTCTCCACCAAGCAGAACTTCTGTGGGAAGGAGGGTATGTGCGACACCCTGGGTGTGGCTGATATTGGCACAATCTGCGACCCCAATAAGAGCTGCTCTGTAATCGAGGATGAAGGACTCCAAGCAGCCTACACGTTGGCCCATGAACTAGGTAAGATTTGCCAGGCCAAAGACTCCTTTATCATGTCAGAGGCAACTGCCTCTTCCAAATCCAAGTTACCCAAGCCCAGAAGGAACATAGCCTTTCTCCTCTTGTGATTGAGACAGAAGGTCTGTCACCATAGAGACCCCGCTCTTGTCGTCACACAGGGAGAGTGGATATGACCACTGTCCTGCTCTGAGCGCACAGTCCAGATGTTAAGATGTTATCTTGTACACTGCTGCCAGCTGGGAAGCAAATGTTTGGGTGAAGTTGAAGTGCTGTGTACAAGCTAAGCAGTGAGGGTTTCTTGAAAGATCAACATAAGGATAACACCACCCAAGCCAACAAGTAATCGGCCCACATGTGAAAATAGGCAGGCATCAGTGTTCTTTAGTAGCTCAGGCAGCTTTCTGGAAGAGAAAGGCCTGAATGGAAAATCAAAAGGGAATGAGGAACAACCATGATGGCTGGGTCACTGGGTGGCACTTCAGTGTTAGCACAAACTGGAATCCCTGAATGGTGCAAATGGTGAATGCACTCGATTGAAAGACCAGTAGTTCAGATCCACCCAGAGGTGCCTCAGAGGACACTGCTGACCACCCCTCCCCCCACAAAGTAGCCATTCCGAACCCCCTGGAGCACAGCACTTTACTCTGACTCACAGGGAGTCGCCCTCCGTCAGGATCAGCCCTTTGGTGATGGGTTTAGTTTCCTGGTTTGACTCTCGCCTACATGACGCTGGGTCCAGCAGGAAGAACACAGGGTGGGGCATGGGAACCTGCAGCAGGAGCAAAGGCGAACCTGGTCTTTCCTCTCTTCTCTCCAGGACACGTTCTCAGCATGCCTCACGATGACTCCAAGCCCTGTGAGCGCCTCTTTGGACACATGGACAAGCACCACATGATGGCCCCTCTTTTCGTCTACCTCAACAAGACGCTGCCCTGGTCCCCCTGCAGTGCCATGTACATCACAGAGTTCCTGGACAGCGGTCATGGTAGGTATTACCCGGGCTCCCCAATCCCCACCTTCTCTGCCAGCTGTTGAGTTCCAGTCCTGGGGAGATCATTCTGTAGTGCTTTATCATGGAGCACCGTGACACTTGGTGTTGCATGAGAATTCAGAGAGAGGTCCCTAACTTGGCATCCCCAAAGCATGCTACCTCTTCTTTATCTTCCAATAGTCCTGAGTGTCTAGAGCAGCGGTTCTCAGCCTGTGGGTCATGACCCCTTCCACAAGGGTCACCTGATTCATAGCAGTAGCAAAATTACAGTTATGAAGTACCAAGGAAAACAATTTCATGGTTGGGGGGTGGTGACCACAACATGAGAAACTGTACTGAATTGTTGCGGCATGAGGAAGGCTGAGAACCACTGGTCTAAAAGTTACTACTTACAAAAGGGGGAACTCAGCCTCAGAAGATGATCTGGGTTTGAGCATGACTTAAAGGAAGGGGAAAAAAGTTTCTCGTACATTGGAGAAATTAAAACCAGGCCGCAGTGATGGATCATGTGCTAAGTCAGGAGCAGCCAAACCTCTGAGAACCATGTGTGACAGGGAGAGGCAGGTGGTGGTAGGGAGGTGGCTTGCCTTGGCAAACGGCTCTTGAATTCTTCCCATTGAAGAAGACAGAACACGAATGCAAAGCTCTGATATTGTCCAGACAGTGATTCTTCGCCCTTACTGTCTGCATGACAGCATTTGTGAGGGCAGATTTACATCCCTAATTGTTAGGCAAGTTAAATTAATACGGAGCCCTCGGATGGTGCAGTTCATTCAGGACTACTAACCAAGCTCCTAACCACACGACTTACCGAAAGGCTGGCATCCACTGGTAACCAGCTTCTGAAAGGCCACAGCCTTCGAGTCCCGAGGAAGCAGTTTTACTCTGTCTCCATGGGATCACTCTGAGCCGAAATGGAATGGATGGCCACTGGCTTGGTTTAGCATGTTTAGAGTCGCATTTCCATTAACGATATACCTTTCGCCCTCACTGAAACTGTCAAGGAAAATGCACTCTAGATGCTCTTGGTGACAAAAGAAAATCCTTTAAAAAAAAATAATAATGCTCCTGATAATAGCAGATTGGACAAGCCCTTTGTAGATGATTGGGTGCTGACAGTTGCAAATTGAGTTCAAAGGAACTGGGTGTGTTGTCTAAGATTACCATCCAATCTACAGGCCTGCCAGTGTGATATGGGAGGTTCCAGAGAAAGGCAGGTCCTGCCCCTTACTCTCATCCTCTGCTTCCTCCATCTCTCAGGAGACTGCCTTCTAGATGCCCCCACCTCAGCACTGCCCCTCCCGACAGACCTCCCGGGACGCAGGACCCTCTATGCACTGGACCAGCAATGCAAACAGATCTTTGGGCCAGGCTTCCGCCACTGCCCGAACACCTCTGTGCGAGACATCTGTGCCCAGCTCTGGTGCCATTTGGAGGGCACCGAGCCCCTGTGCCACACCAAGAACGGCAGCCTGGCTTGGGCAGATGGGACGCCTTGTGGGTCCAAGCACCTCTGCTGGGAAGGCGACTGTCTGCCTGAAGAGGAAGTGGAGCGGCCCAAGGTGAGTGGCAGCCATTGGTCAGTCGCTGGGGAGAGAGGATGTTTCACAGGGAGGAACAATACTTGGGTGTCCTAACTAAGAGATTTGGGGACTAAGAGGCTTTTGGCTTTGTTGCAAGGTGTGATTGTCCTATCACTCATCTTTTAACAAACAAACCGAAGCTTATTTATCCAAAAGAATTGAGACTTTACTCCTAGTCTAAAGAATGACGCTACCATTCTTCCAGACACTTTTTGAGCCCCCCCCCCCCCACCCCCGCCTTTGAAAATGCTTGGGAGGGAAGCAACATGAAGGCTTGGTGATAAGCTCTGGAAGACTCTGACGCAAAGATTGGAATAAGGGCTGCCTCCAAGCAGGCACAGAAACTTGGCCCTCTACACAGGCAATGTGCAAGAAATGCCAGAGAGGGGTTTTCAATTATTTGCTTCTCTGCCCTGCTCCTAATACTCCACATGTGAGGCTGATCGAATTTCTCTCCCCACATCGAGCCATAATGATGAAATAGCATCCTGTTAGCTTCCCAGGCTGGTTCCAACCCAGCCTGAAGCTCCAGGGTGGCCTGGCATTCTGGAGCCCGGGCCTCCGTCAGATGGATGATGTCTTCTGTGTGGGAAGAGTCAACCACACTGCCCTAGCCTCTTCTTCTCAGCCTCCTTCCGCCCTCCCTCGTTATCTCAGACACTGGTGTGCATCTGCTCGGGGCTGATTCCGTCCAAGCCCAGCCTCCTCAGCAGTAGAAGGAGACTGGCATGCTATGAGGCTTACAACAAATTTTGAAGGCGAGAAGGCAGGTCGTAAACTATGACGGTAAATCAAAAGTATTGCTATGAGGGCTTGTGTTCTCACATGCATGGGTTTATTCCAAACAAACATGTTTGTGCATGTCTCTACATTTAGTACAGAGACAAGTTCTCTCAGTAGCACGCTCATCTTAGTCACATGAGGATGCCTTCGAAAAAAAAAAGAGAAAAGATCCTATCGAAACAGTGGCTCTGAAGAGTCACTGCTAGGCCAACTAAATGCAGGTAGAGTCGTCAGCCCACAAGGTGAGAGTGACAGTTTGGAGAGAGGAGGGAATCTCCAGAGGAATAATCTTGACAGATTTTCTAGGTCACAGGACACTCACAGGAGCTTATTATGAAAAAGAGTTGGGAAAAAAATGGAAAACTTCCTTGCTGAAATAAAGGTCAGAGAAGTTGCACCAAGGACTGTGTGTCCTTCACCAGCAGACACTTTTCCCAAGGACACGTTTGTTGGGACCCTGTGTCTCTGATCTAGCCCCTTTGAACTTCTTTTTTGTTCCCCAAACTCCAAGAACCTTTGGAAGGCGTGCGGCCTGAGTCCTTCGAGGATGTCCTGACTGCTGTTTTGACAGGATGTCAGGTGAAGAGCATCATGTCCCAAAGTTTGCCCAACGAGAGGGAGGACCTGAGGAGGAGTCATCCTCTCACATTTTGATATGATGGTTTCATGAAGGTGTCTACGATTTCTATGACTATTTTTTAGCCTACTATTCCGTGGCATAAGGCTAGGATCATTTATTTAGTAAGAAAACGTCTTTACAGGGATCTATTGAGGAGAAAGATCTCAAAGGATAGGGACACAAGCGTGCCATTGGTTTTATCTGGGCAGTTATACTTTTCTAGTGTTAATGTGTTTCTAGTTGTCGGTTTTTCACATTTTATATAAAGAACTGTTGCTCATTTTCATCATTGTTTTCTTGAGTACTGCAGATAGATAGATAACAAAGCATCCCCCCAGTCTGCATATTTACATGTACGATGGTATCTGTGAGTAAATTGACTGCATTCACCGTGTAGGGAAGTATTGTTTTTATCATTTTTGACCAGTCATCTTCAGTCTGAAAATACACAAGTATGAATCTACCAAGGGCAAAGCTTTGTTCTCATAGGTCAGTTGTAAAACTGGAAGCAACTCTGTGTATGTCCTCAGCATTCTCCGACCTGGACCAGGTAACTGTGCACTAATGACAAGCCCTGCCAGTGATTCCTCCTTTAGACCAGGGCTTCTCAACTCCAGTACTCCTGACATTTGGGGCAGGGAATATCTCCCGTGGAGGGGAAGAGGGTCTCCTTTGCATTATAGGTTTTTCAGCAGAATCTTTTCTCTCCCATTCCCTAAACACCAGTAGCACACTCTTCCCCCGTTGTTACAACCAAAATGTCTCCCCAGGTTGCCAGTTACCTCCAAAGGGACCAAAGCAGCCCAGATTGAAAACCATTACATTTGACTCACACTCACTCCTATAAAAGAGTCTCATTCACTCCACCAACTTCATAGCGAGCATCTCAGAAAGGACAAGGACTGATGGGTCACTCCAGAGACCCATCACTTGAGGGTTACCCATGAGCACAGCTCAATTCACACATGTCAATTGCCCGGACTGAATGCATAAGAATAACAAAGTGAGCTGAGCCCCGGTGGTGCAGTGGTTGTGTGTGCACAGGGTTGGCGGTTCAAATCCAGCAGCAGCTCTCCAGGAGCAAGGCTGGGCTGCCTACTCCCACCAGGCAGTGATGCAAAGAAAAAAAAAAAAGAATAGCCAAGTGAAGAAAACAGAGCAGTGGTCACCTGGTTACACAAGAGCCAGGACATCCTCACTCATCTCCACATTGTGTGCCGTGTTGTTCGTTACAGGCTGTGGTGGATGGAGCCTGGGCCCCGTGGGGACCCTGGGGGGAATGCTCCCGCACCTGTGGCGGAGGAGTTCAATTTTCATACCGTGAGTGCACGGACCCTGAGCCTCAAAACGGAGGAAGATACTGCCTGGGTCGAAGAGCTAAGTACCAGTCATGCCACACAGACGAATGCCCGCCCAATGGTAATGGCCACTTAGGGCAGTACTTGCCAATGCAGCCACAGCTATTGCTGTGACAAATCCCTCAAGGGGGATAGGATGGGTCCTCTGAGGAAGAACTTTTTTTTTCTGACTCCATACATAAGTGGGTATTTCAAGGTGTCAACGATGGGAGCAGTCCGCAGAGACCCCGACAGCCTCAATTGTGTAGGAGAGCCCCGCCAAGTCAAGGAGAAGAAGTGCCCCTGTCTCCCACATGGGGATACAGAGGATGCCACCCCCTAAGTTACTCAGCAAGGGGCTTGGCCGAGGGGCTAGGATAATAATCCGCCTCGAAGCGTGTGAATCTTCATCTGTGTGTAGAATGGAAGTGTTTTCCAAAGCAAGTTCAGAGCCAAACCTCCGATGTCTTTCTAGCCAACATTCAGCCCCGAGGCGGTGGGAGGATTTCTGAATCTGATTTCGTCGCACATTCCTTCTCAGAAGAGTTGCCTATCTTCCCTTGGGACCATAGCAACTGCCCTGGTGAACCTTCCCGGGGCGCAATGCTACCTTGACCTCCCTGTGGAAGACTCCTTCCCCAGTACTCATGAGAAAGCTAATTACAAGTTGGAAAGGCGTGAGAACAGTTTGTGAGAGGGACTCATTCTACATTTTCCCCTCCCCAGCCCTCCCAGCTCCCCTTTGCGCAGCTCCAGGAAGTATTGGCAGGCATGAAAAGACAAGTAGAGCCTTAAGAGACACTCATTCAAGTGCAAAGATAAACTGGCATTGGGTTTGGTGTCTAACATAAGAATCTGTAGTCATTGCAGTTTTGCAAGATGGGAAAGATCAGAAGCGGCAGGATGCTCTGGAAACTTTGCCCTGAGATTGTGAGGGCTTACGTGGCATCCAGGGTAACGTGTGCATGGTCCTTTAAGCAAGGTGGGTGTGGCAAGAATGAATACGAGGTAGAAGGTAGATGTGGGCACTAGGTGACCTCATGGTTTCACAGGCCTCGGGATCAGCCCTTTCCATCAAGAGTCTGTTAGAATGTCTTGTGTGCCTCGGACTGTCGTAGAAATTATAAATAGTATCAGTGACATTCAAAATGTACCAAGCATGGTCTGTATCCCGAAAGAGCTTATGGTTCATTAGAAGACATAGCCTCTTTACTCAGCAAAGTCCAAGACCAACCACCGTTGACTTGATGTCCATCTACAGCAACCCTGCAGGACAGAGCAGAACCGCCCCCTGGAGTTTCCATGGTTACAATCTTTATGCAACCAGGTTGCACATCTTTCTCCCTTGATGGGGTTGGTGGATTTACGCTACCGAGCTATCAGTTAACCCTTGAAGTCCCGTGCCACCAGGGCTCCATTACCCATTTTCAGAGAAAATAGAAGCCCAATGCTTTCAAGGAGAGTTAGAACTGGGCCGGACTGAGGAGGACTGAGAAGGCAAAGAAGCCCAAGGTAGGCACTCAGAGGTGGAGGGCACGGTTTGAGAAGGGTGATTAGTTCAGAGTGCCAATTAATTTGTTCACTGCTAATCAAAAAAGTTAGGGTTTTGAGTCTGTCCCGAGGCCCCTCAGAAGAAAGGCCCGCAACCTACTTCTGAAAACCTGCCACTGAAACCCATATAGGACGCGTTTCCACTCTGACACACCAGAGGTTGCCGTAAGTCAGAGTCTACTTGATGGCAGCTGTTTTATTCGTTTTGTGATTAGCCCAGTTGGACTATAGCAAAAGGTGGTCGTATTTACAGCAAAGCTTCTCAAAAACTAGAAATAGCATTTGGCGTTTCTCCCTCTTGGATGCCAATCAGGTTACCTGGTAAGCTTTTGAAACCCAGCGTCCCAGAGCTCTTCTCAGATGTCCTGAATCAGAATCTCTAGCCATCTGTGTTGTGAAAAGGCCTCCATGGCACACACACAGGAACAGCCAGCGTTGAGAACCTCTGCAATGAGAGCATGTGTTCTGGATGGGGCCATGAACAAAAACCCAGGTCTTATTTTAGACAGCCTCCTCTTGGCAGCAGTTTGCACCGAGATTGAAAGGAGGCGGGCTGTATTTAAGGCACTGGGTACTAAGTCTCATGTGAAGTCATGAGTCCTGGCTATCATCCGAGGACTTAGGACAGATTGGAAGTGGTGGATTGTGATTGCTCTTGAGGTGCCATCCTGTTGATTCTGACTCCCAGCAGCCTCTGTGACAGCGTAGAAGAGCCGGCCTCATGTTTCTGAGCCTCCCACCAAGCAAGCTTGGACCACCTACCACCTAACGGTCCGCCACCTCCAACAAACAACCTCACCTCCAGAGTCCAGACGGACCCCTAGTGCCCCGAGAAGACAGGGTAGAACTGCCCCTGTGGGTTTGGGAGATTTTAACTGCTTACGGAAGTAGCAAGCCCGTCTTTCTCCCAGTCTGTGCCACTGAGGGGTACTGAAGTGTTTTAGAAGACACTGGCATTCCAGTTTGGGATGGAATAATGATCGCACGTGAACATCAAACGAGTTCGTAGTACAACCATGTGCTTTGGGGCCTTGCTAAGTTGCAAGTAATAGCTGCATAGGAATAGAGTTTCCCCTTTGTTTTAAAACAAAGCTCTTAGGGGTCAGCTCCAATTCTTCATGACCCCAGGTGAGTCATAGTAAAGCCCACGTGCCCCCGTAGGCTTTGCAGAGGCTGACTTTTTGTGGGGAAGTATTCTAGCAGGCCTCTGCGTGACTCAGACCTCCAAACCTCCAGTTCACAGCCTGTCACGTTAACTGTTTACACCAACTAGGGGCTGCCGTTATCCCTGAGATCCCCAGAGTGAAATAAAGTGCTGTATAGAGGCAAGCTCTTACAGAGGCAAGTCACAAAAATGTCAGGAGAGAAGATGTTAAGCAGATGGCCAGAATGCCGCTCCATGCATGCGATATCTTCCAGCATACGGAACTGCTCCCTCTCCCCATACGATTTTATTTTATCTGTGGAATGGTTTTAATGACATCCCCAAAGATCCCGGAAAGCCCCACACTGAAGCTAGATGGCTTCTCTTGTCCTTTTGATGAAAAGTCACAACTGGATCTAGGTCAGAATATGTCCAGGGAAAGTGGGCCCAAATGACCCTGGACCTGTGTTTCTATGTCAGGACTAAGAAGGAAGGTTCCCTGAGAGTCCAGGCACGCCCCCCACCCCCATTGTCCTTTCTTTTCTGTGCCCTGCCCCTACTCCAGGGTGGTGTGTTAATTCCGTCTTTTCTGACTCTTCTTAGGGAAAAGCTTCCGAGAGCAGCAGTGTGAGAAGTACAATGCCTACAACTACACTGACATGGATGGGAACGCCCTGCAGTGGGTCCCCAAGTACGCAGGGGTGTCGCCCCGGGACCGCTGCAAACTGTTCTGCCGAGCCCGGGGAAGGAGCGAATTCAAAGTGTTTGAGACCAAAGTAAGACTCCTAGAATTCAGATCCAGAGAGAGACAGGGAGACCACCTGTCCTCGGCCACCCAACGGCAGCTTCTGGTCTCACCCTGTCTTACCTCTGGTCTCTCTTACCTCACTGCAGGTGATCGATGGCACCCTCTGTGGGCCAGAGACACTGGCTATCTGTGTCCGCGGCCAGTGTGTCAAGGCTGGCTGTGACCACGTGGTGGACTCTCCCAGGAAGCTGGACAAGTGCGGGGTGTGTGGGGGCAACGGCAACTCTTGCAGAAAGATCTCTGGATCATTCAGTCCCTCCAAGTAAGTTCCCCCATTCCTGGGTGAAAGATCAAAGTGAACAAGAATATGGACTTTGGGATGAGGCCTAAGGTTGAATTATAGCTGCCACATACTAGCTAAGTCATGCCAACACTCTGAGCTTCCATTTCTTTGCTCCGTAGTGCCAGAGATTCCCCCTTTCAGAATCATTATAAGGAATTCATGAGATAAAGTCGAGTATGTACATCCCTTGGCATAGAATCTGTGGCAGGGACTCACCCTAGGGAGGTGCTTTTTTCCGGAGTGCGCAGACCACATGGGTAGGAATGGGTTGTGACTGAATCCATTGGCATGCGGCTGCTCTCAGTATGCTGGCCATCTGTACAGAAAGCGGCTCCTCTAAGCTGGTTTGGGGAAGGACATCTCCCACTACACCTGAAAATCTCTGTCCTCTCTAGCTATGGGGGATCTATGGAACGGGCTACAGTGAGTGGCATTCCCAGTCTCGGTGCTTTGATGAACCTCAATATTCCAAACAGTCGTCTTGCATCATTCTCTCCCACCTTCGTACAGCCCCTGGTATTTTCCAAAGTGCCTTTACTTCCTAAAATAATTCTTTGAGGTGAGTGAGGCAAGAATGATGTGATCCCTAGTTTTCACATGAAGAAGTTAAGGCAAAAGCAATGGTGTGGGTCTTGTAAGGTTGCCTGGATAGTTAATGACAGAGCCCAAAGGAGAAGCCAAAGGCCCCTTTCTCCTGGACCAATTCTTTTCCTGCCAATTTGTGCAGCTTGTTAGAGAGTCAAAACCATGTTATGTGTCTTCTGTGCACACTGTGCCACTCTGGCAGCTGGGACATAGATCCATCCTTCCTGCAGGCTACAGGAACCTCCTCCCCTCCTCCCACTCTTACCACCCACAGTATTTCAAGAGTTTTTGAAAAGTACTTACTAGTATGCTACCTAGGGAACACTCCTCCCAACCCAACCCCATTCTCCGCCCTCCGTGCCCCTCTCTCCCTCTTTCTCTATCTTTCTCTCCTCACTGGATTTCAAGAACAAAACCTGCCATCGGAAAGCAAGTTGAGAGTCTTCAAATTTAAACTCAAAGGGGAGAGGGAGGAACAAAAGTTTGAGCTACCCAGACATGTGTCCCTTAACCTGATTTCTCTCGGGCATCGCATACTTTCACAGCTGCTCTGTATAAACAGCTGTCCCCAGATGGACTCTCCTCTTCATTATTCTTTACTTTCTTCCCACCCAGTGTAACCCAGATACTTTCCACTTAGAAGAAAAGAACAAAAACCAAAGACTCTCCACCCCACACAAAACACTATGCCTCCCACAGGAGGAAAGCATTTCCCAAGAGAACATAATATCAGCACACAGCGCAGGGTGTGCTGAACATGCCCCGAAAACACCAGAGTCTTAGAAATAAGTCATTTGTTTCTCCCTAGCCCCCGACCTAGGGCCATATTAACCAAGCAGAAGCCATGCAGTACCAGCAACTGATAGACTCAAAGAATTACAATGAGATGTCCATCATCCTACTAGAATTCAGAAACTACCACCAATTGGTCAGTGGTGGCTTTCATTTTGTTGTGAGGCTGAACAGGTTTCAGCAGAGTTTCTGACTAAGAGAGACTAGGAAGACAAGCCTGGGGCTGTCCTTCCAAAAATCAGCCACTGAAAACCCTCCGGGTGACAGTGATCTGGTCCAGCTGTGCAGAGGGCCACCCTGACTCAGATATGCAGCCAACAACTGGGTTCAGGGGAGACATCTGTGAAGCAGACTTCTGCACGTGGTTTTAAGCACTGTGGGTAGAGATGGATAAGCAAAGTTTTGCACCACAATAAAAGAACTGAATATACTTCAGATCTCCTTTCAGTAAAGATGTGGCAGGTCTGATATGATGGGTGCAGATCCTGAAACCCTTCTGGGCTTTCTTCCTCTTGGGGCTTTTAGCAAGACTCACATATCTAAACTCTTCAACCCAAACTTTTGAAATAGAGTTGCCAAATGGAATCAAAGCCCTTGAAAACTCCAAAGTACAAAGCATTCCTCTCTGCCTCTGCAGGTAATTTATTTAGAACGTTCAGACGCATTGCATAATTGTTTCTATCCCAGCCCAGTTGTGAGCATGCTAACTCCCTGAGGCACCGTCATGATGTCGGCTGTGTGACCCTTGGTTCTAAGGAACCCTTTCTCTTCCTATCACAGTTATGGCTATAATGACATCATCACCATCCCAGC
Organism: Nesogale talazaci; assembly: GCA_004026705.1. Classification (NCBI taxonomy): domain Eukaryota; kingdom Metazoa; phylum Chordata; class Mammalia; order Afrosoricida; family Tenrecidae; genus Nesogale; species Nesogale talazaci. The sequence goes on along the minus strand of PVJH01005667.1, from coordinate 79,463 downwards.
TGGTGCCACTAACATTGATGTGAAACAAAGGAGCCTCCCTGGGGTGCAGAATGATGGCAACTACCTGGCACTGAAGGCCTCTGATGGACGGTACCTGCTCAACGGTAACCTGGCCATCTCGGCCATGGAACAGGACATCTTGGTTAAAGGGACGATTCTTAAATACAGTGGTTCTATGGCCACCTTGGAAAGGTTGCAGAGTTTCCGGCCTCTACCTGAGCCGCTGACTGTCCAGCTCCTGACAGTTCCTGGCGAGGTCTTTCCCCCAAAAGTCAAGTATACCTTCTTTGTTCCGAATGACGTGAACTTCAGCATGCAGAACAGCAAGGAGAAAGCCACCACCCACATCATCCAGCCCCTGCTCAATGCGCAGTGGGTCCTGGGGGAATGGTCAGAGTGCTCGAGGACCTGTGGGGCTGGCTGGCAGCGGCGGACTGTCGAGTGCTGGGACCCCACAGGCCAAACTTCAGCCACCTGCGATAAGGCTCTGAAACCTGAGGATTCCAAATCCTGTGAAAGCCATCCATGCCCTCTGTAGACTCAGAGGCAGGGACCAGCATGCTCATGGTCTTGGGGCATGGGGAATAGACAAGGGTCTTCACCATGGTGATTCTGCGAGCGAGGTGGTACGTCTTGCCCAGCCTTCCTGTTGCCACTGCCCCTTGGATGCCACATGAACTCATAAAGGGGAGCAGATGAGGGGATGGATGTGACAGATCCCACAGGGACTACTGGTCCATTGGACCTTGCTTTGGTTCATATAGAAGACATAGGTTAACAGGTAAAAAGTACACTTATTGACCTAAACAGGAGACTCCCGAGTCAATCTGTTTGCAAAATACTGCCCAAGTTTAATGGGGAAAAAAACTTTTTTTTCTATTTGTATTCCCCAATAAATAATCTACCTCAGAGGGGGAAAAAAATTAGTAAATGGTGAGGGGAACTTTATGGTGATTTTCAGCGTGTGCATCAGAGCTGTAGCCCTGGGCTGTCTTTTTTAAAATGACGATGACTATCTTCAGTATTAAAATTCCCTGCCTCCAGGGCTCCGGGATGCAAGGTTGTGGGGGGCCGGACATTCTCAGGCGTCCACCTGCAGGGATGGAGCCATTTCAAGTATTTATGCAAATATGTCTCCGAACTAAAGTGTGATCTTGTGCTAATGTCAAGGTCTGGTCAGCTTCCTGATTTCTGTGAAAGAGGTAGGGGACAGAACGCCCAAAGATGAAGAGTGTTCCAGGTTGCCTCTCCTCAGACACACAAAGGCTGGCACGATGCCTGACAGGGTCTCTTCAGGCCTCGTTCCTCAGTGAAGAAGACGGAAATTGCTTTATGTTCTGATATGCCTGCTGAGCCCAGGTCATTTGGGCAACGTTTTTCATTTGTTTCATCTCAACTGCATCTCTTGGTCCCCAAGCCAGCCTCCTCAGGATCACCTGGAGGACTTATTAAAGCACAGATTTGCCGGACCCCCAGAGTCTCTGTTTGAATGGATAGGGCCTAAAGATTTGCCTGCCTCACCAACCCCCAGGTGATATGGATGCTTGGTTTAGGAACCACACTTTGAGGACCACTGCCCGTGAGGCAGCTTCAAGTCCGAGCTAATAATAATCACGGGATGCCTCTGCACATAATCTTGAGACAGGAAATCGTATCCCACTGTGCATGCCTCCCCACCGACACTTCAATGTAAAGTGACCAGATGACCCACTTTGGGCGGGACAGTCCTGATTTTAAACAATTTTTCCTGCCTCCTGTGGTGTTTTTAAAAAGTCCCAATTTTGGGAAAGAATGCGCGACAAGCTAGGGAACGGCGGGAGAATGGGAAGGGAATATACCGCCCCCAACCCCACTCCCACACCCCAGTCAGTGGCGTCCTGCTTTATCGATGTTGAAATCTGGTCACTTAGCCTTAATGGCACAAGACCTCGCTTCATTATCTGAATAACATCATGCCAATGCCCTCAGATCCTTGCTTCTCTCCATCTCTGCATCAAATTTCAACCCCATTACATGACTCTTTTAGCCCAAGCCACTCACAACTGTCCCAATCAGAATCCAGTTATACAGACCAGCATTCCCTCCCAGGCATCCAAATATACCCAAGAGCTCAAAATCTGCTGATTTTGGTGCTTCTTCATCTTCTCCTTGACCCACAGAAAGTCTCTGAGTTGACCCATTGAGCAAATGATCCAGAAGCTAGTTTCTCCTAACACTGTTGCTCTCCATGTCTGGCTCTTCCAGTGTCGCCACGATAAAGAAAATGGTTCAAGGCTGAGCCCTGGTGGCATAAGTGGTTGAGTGCGTGACTGCGGCCCACTGACTTGGCGGTTCAAATCCAGCAGCAGCTCTCCAGGAGCAAGGCTGGGCCTCCCACTCCCACAAGCAGGCAGTGATACCAAAAAAAGAAAAAGAAAATGGTTTCAAAAAAGAAGAAAGAAAGTGGTTCACCAGCTCTAGCCAGAGGCCATGCTCAACCCTGTGAATGTTTCCCAGGCAGCTGCAGATTTGAAACAGTTTTGTCTGCAGAATGCTCAACACAACCCCCTGCTGACTGGGGTATTCAAGTACAACTCCCTTTAGACCCCAGAAAGTCTGTTCATTTTTATAGTTAGATGAATCTTTCAAAGGTGCCCTAAGCCACTTTTCATGAACCAGTGACTATTCAAGGAGAGCAAAATGTGAAGCTTGTGCATAAGCTTGCGTTCACGGTTACATGTGTCATACTACACAAACTTCTGCTTTTGTCAGTCCTACACATCTACCTCTCTGAATTTTCATGAATTTCTATTTCCCAGGGGTTGTTTTGTATACACTGACATCTGCATGTAATAAAACACGCAGCGCAGAAGAAAAGGAAGAAGGAAGGAACGAACGTCTCTGGGTCAGGCTTCATGTAGCCTGGTGTAGTGAGAACATGGCTCATGGTCGTAAGGAAAAACAGGCACAACATCAAGACATGGCCTTCTAGTAAAAGAAGGAAAACATCTCAATTTCCATCTTCCCTTTTTTCTAAAACTTTGGACCATTTTATCCTCTCCTTTGCTCTCTTTCATAATATCTTCAAAAATATGGCTAATCTCTTCAAATATAGGGCATAAAGATGCTATGGAGAACACTTGTGAATTAGATAAAGGCAGGAGAAAGGACACTCTTCTTCTGTAAAGTTACAGTCTCGGAGACCCACAAGGACAGATGTGCCTTCTCTTATAGGATCACTGTGGATCGACATCAACTCAATGGCAGGGAGTTGGGCTCTGTTGGGGAGACCCTGGCTTGTGAAAATGGTTAGCACATTGGGCTGCTAACCGAAAGTCTGGAGATTCAAGTCCACCCAGAGAAGAGGAGTCTACCAATTGACTGATTAGCCACTGAAAACCTCGTGTTCCACAGTTCTCACCTGACATGCACATGGACTTGTCATGAGTCAAAATCAGCTCAACTCCACAGCACCAGGATTGGGTGTCCTCCAGGGAGAATTCATACCTTATAGGCAGAAGGTGAGCCACAGGGGACTTTTTTGACCTCTTACTTCCTACTTGGTTGGTCACGCTGTGCAGTAAGCTAACTACACGACTCTACATGGAAGCAGTTGACAGACTTGACCACTTGTCCCTGTCTGTTGACTCTTCAGAGAGTGGGAGGCTGACCTTACTCAAGTAAAACCCACTTTTGTTGCACACCAGTTTTGTTGAGGCTGACATATGTTTTTGAAATGCTGTATCTCCTTCCGTTTTTCATTCTCCCCAAATTAATGAAGGCCAACTGCATCATCCCCAGTTGCAGCTCTTGCCCCAGAGTTTAGCTGGCAGCCAAGCTGCTGATGTGCAAAGCAGAATGGAATCCCGCTTGGCTCTCCTTGCTGTGTGGGCTCGGCTAGCCTCACAGAATGCATACTTGTTTGTGTCTGGAAATTCAGCAGCTGCAGCTCAGGGACTCCAAACACAGACCTGCAGAGAGAGACCACGCCATTCTCACAGACACCCCACCCCCCGCCCTCTTCCTAGCCAAGCCCTGGCCACCCTTGTAGCCCCAGAGAAGGGAATTCTGGATTCCCTCTGCTGAGAGCTTCCACATTTCCAATGAGTGCTTATCCCCTATCCCCTCACTTTGCAGGTAATTTACTTGGCCATCAATCTGGACCCTCCAAATGCCTGCCAGAAATCTTTCAGTGTTCAGTTAGCATCGAAGTTCATTTTCATCCTTGTGTCCTTAAGATGATGAATCATAGACTGGGCTTACTTCCCTGCCCTTAACTCTCCTATAGTTGACCAGAGAGATTTATGAATTTACAAAGGTATGCAACTCTACCTTTCCCCAACCTACTCTAGCAAACCAAGGGCCCTTCTGAGACTATATCCTGGCATCATGGAGCAACCTTGTCACTAGTTCTACATCTTTTTTGTTGTTGTTTTGTGGCATCACCGCCCTGGTGGGAGTAGGAAGCCCAGCCTTGCTCCTGGAGAGCTGCTGCTGGATTTGAACCATCAACCCTGTGGGCTGCGGTCCCGCACACAACCACTGTGCCACCAGGGCTCAGCCAAGCTCTACATCTTGTCTCAGGTAATGCCTTTCATTTTTAGATTTTTTTTAGCTTACTGGGCTTTCTTAATGAGGACTGACCCAGATTCCTGGTGTCCAAACCTGTTGTTTTTCTGGCTTTTCTTTGGAACCTATTTGTTTTTCCCCCAAAATTTCCCTCCCTACCCCACCTTTCAAACAATATTGACAACAAAACGTGAAAAAAAAATAGAAAAGTTAAAGAATATGTTGACTTTTTTTTTTCTCTTGTGCGTTCTCTTTACATTCTCAACCTGTGGCCCTGTGCTCTCTGTGGCACGGGGGGTTATGCGGTTGGGCTTCTAATCTCAAGTTTGAAACCACAGTTCTGTGAGAGAAAGACGGGGTTTTTGAACCTTGACAAGAGTCAACAGTCCCGGAAACCCACAGAAGCCGTTCTAACCTGACCTACTGAGTCACGACGAATTGGCATCAACTTGATGACAATGCGTTTGTTTGTCTGCTTGTTTTTATCACGGCTGCATTATTAAATATATAAACCGATAAGACTTTCACACCCAACCCAAGCAGTGCAGGCAATGTTTTAGATGAGGTTGAAATGACTATCCTTGCCACCTACCCTTCCCACTCCTGCCCTGTACGTCTTGTTCAGTTTACATACTCTCCATGCCATCAAGTCGATGCGGACTCCATGGCCACACTGGTGCACTGAGCCCAATGGCCCCCGTGGGTTCTCAAGGCTGTAGATCTATATGGGAGCAGAAAGCCTCATCCTTCTGCCTGGGAACAACTGTGGTTAGAAGCTGCTGACCTGGCAGCTCATGGTCCAATGTGCAGCACACTGTGCCACCCAGACTCCTGGTGTTACTGCAAGCTGCCGCTAAGCCGACTCTGACTCATCGTGACTTGACGTATTGCCACAGAATGAGATGGTGCCAGATCCTGCATCACCATCCGTCACCGCTGCCAACGTGTTTGAGTCCACTGTTGCAAGCCTCGGGCCATCTATCTCATCCGGGATCTCCCTCACCCTTTGTGCCCCGCTACCTCACTGAGCATGGGCTCTTCCTCCAGATGGCCAAATGAGAGCCGTAATTGTGGGCCACGTGGAAGGAGACACTCCATCGAAAGTAGATGCACATGTCTGTCTTTGTCTGGCAGCTCCACTGCAAATGATCTTACCGTAGATGGATCTGCTCATCTCAGAAATGCCGGTGGCTGGTCGCAGCGTCAGAGCAACACCCAGGCACCACAGGACAACTTTCTGACAGAGGGATAATGCCCTGTGTGTGCTGGGGGGTCATTGCCAAGTATGTCCCTGCTCCCACCTTCCCCACTCTTATTTCCACTCTTGGCAAGATAATCAGCTACCCACATCCTGAGCCCCTACTGCCCATGAGGGCTAGACTAGAAGCAGAGCAAGGGGGAGACGCAACAGCACCTGGGAAATACCAATAAGGGTTTGTTCTCATTTGGTTGCCCTTGACTGAGAACAGTACATAGACCTTTATTAGGAAACCTCTCCTTAAGCAGGGAAGTCTTCCACTGACCCTCAGGGTGAATTTTCAGCTTCAGGAAAAAGGAGGATGTTACCTATCTAAATTGCCATTTGTTCTGCCTTAATTTAGGTGGTCGTTAATGTGACAAATATTGACCTTATTTAAAAAAATAAATTTCAAAGGAATAAAGTGGTTAGGTTGTGGCTCAAGCTGGCCTTTCCTACCATGCTTATACCATAACTGCCATTGCTAGGCACTTCTTTGCTCTCTAGATTAACACTTCATAATGTCCTTGTAAGGGAAAAGCGTTTGCAAAGCTGGATACTACTGTGCTTTTGCTTGTAGCTAGCTTAATTCCAGCTAATAAGTAGTTTTTGTGTAATAACTACTGTGATTCATTTGGAGGTCTGGACCCCTGACACCCATACGCCTATATTCCTAGACCTTTAAAATCCCTGCCCCTCTGAGTAGCTCCCACGACCACCAGAGGGCAGTGATGCTTCCTCCCCCCCCAAAAAAAAAACTGCCCCTCTGTTGAGAGGATGGAGAGGAGTCTGCAGTTAGACCACCTATAACATAATCTCAGTAAGCAAACCTTTAGTAATTTCCCAGCCTCTTGCTTCAGACTCAGCCCACTTCGTCCTCAGAAATCAATTCAGAGTAGGTTGTCTGTGCCCAGAAATCTGGCAAACCAACAAGGAGACCAAGTAGACGGCTCCATGAGGAGAATCTTGGTAGTTAGGGAGTTCTCTGTGAAGCGATTTAAACTGTAAGCATCTTCTGGGGAACTCTCAAGTTTTGTGCGGACTCTTGTTGCATGAGTCTGGTGATGCCCCCAAAATGCCAACTGGCACAGCATAGTTGTGGAAAAGCACATACCTCCATAAGTTTAGAAAAGAGGTTAAAGCAATAGGGATGCTGACCAGAAAGGTGTTAGCTGCTCTGAAGAGTTCAGCTGGCCACCAGTCCCCAAGTTACAGCCCAGCAAAGCTCAAGACGCCAGGGTGTGAGTGTCCTGAGCCAGCCTCCCCGCCTCGGCTCCTCGCCTCCATAAAATTGTAAAGCCCATGTGATTGGTAGTAGTCTTTGTGTAGGGGGAATGCAGGATCCAATGGCATTTTTATTTCTAAGATCTTGAGAACGCTACCTATTGTTTCTCACAATGATTGTACCATTTTATAATCCCATGGATAATGCCCGGGGAGTCGATCCTCTCTACCCGCCCTTTTCGGGACCAGGCAGTGTTTCTCTTTGTTGTCCGTAGGGTCACTCTGGGTAAGAACCGACTCAGCGGCACCCCGCCACAACTTCCACGTAGTAACAACAACGGGCCATCACGAGGGCTCTGGCTCACAAGCAACTCCATGCACAATAGAATGAGACCCTCCCTGGTCCCGCGCCACCCTCCCACTTAATTCCCTGCTTGAGCCCATTGCTGTAGCCACTGTGTCGCTCTGTCTCCTGGGTGGCCTCCCTCTCTTTCACTGGCTCTCCACTTCACCAAACATGATCTCCTTCTCCAGGGATGGATTGACCTCTCCTTACAAACCACCCAAAATATTTAAGAATAAGGTTTTATCCAGGCCTCTAAGGAGCAATCTGGTCCTACATCTTCCAAGACGCATTTCGTTGTCCTTTCAGCAGCCCATGGTACTTGCCAGAGTCTTCACCAGCACCATAGTTCAAAGACACCGATTCCTCTGAGGCCTTCCTTGTTTAATGGCCAACTCTCAGGTGCAGATGAGGCCCCTGAAAATACAAGGGCTGAGGGGCCAGCCCCAATCCCCAGAAGAACTCAGGTCAGAGGGCAGCACTAAAGCTACAGCTCAGAGAGGGGCTGGTCTGATCAGAGCACACGGGCCAATGAAGTGGGAGGAAGAGCTAGTGGAGCACATCCTGGCTCGGCAAGCCCTGGAGACAATATTCTCACTCATAGCAGCCAATGCACAGAGAGGACCGGTTCCATCCCAAGACACGATGTTCCTCATTGACCCATAGCGTTACGGGGGACAGCACTGGAGACACAGTTCAGAAATTGCACCCAATCTGAGCCCAACATACCAAAGCAAAACCCTGAGGGCATGCAAAAGAAAGGAAAGGCGAGCAGAGCAAGGAAGTCTCCAGATGAAACCAAAAATAAACTTTGGAGCAGAGCATGACACCCCATCAGACTCAACCAGAACATACTCCTAAAGGTCAAGAAACAGACCTTGAACTATTTATAGGCTTTTCTTTCTCTTCACTTTTCTGGGGGGGCATCACTGCCTCTGGTGGTCATGGGCACTAGCCAGCGCTGCTCCTGAGAGCCGCCACTGGATTTGAACCACCAAGCCCGCGGGCCGCAGTCCCGCACTCAACCACTTACGCCACCGGGGCTCAGCCCTCTTTTCATTTTTTGTTGTTTGGCTCTGTCTTGTTTTTTGTGCATATTGTTAACTCTGCAGGTCTCTCTCAATAAGACAGCTGGGATAAACAATCTAGAGGAGAAAACAATGGGACCAACAGTGCCAGAGGGGCATGGGAGAGGGGAAGGCAGGGGAAAGGAAATGGGTGTTAACAAAGCCAGGGACAAGGGAACAAAAGTGATCTAAAATCGCTGGTGAGGAAGGTGTAGGAGGCCTGGGAGGGCTTGATCAAGGGCAGTGTTAAGGAGAGGAATTACTGAAACCCAAGTGAAAGCCAAACATGACAGTAGGACAAGAGAAAAGCAAAAGGAAGTAGAGGTAAGAACTAGGAAGCAAAGGGCACTTATAAAGGCCTAAATACAGGTATGTACGTATATAAATATATTTATATATGGTAATGGGGAAATAGATCTATGTACATATATTTGTAGGTTTAATACTGAGGTAGCAGATGGACATTGGACCTCTACTCAAGTACTCCCTCAATGCAAGAACACCTTCTTCTATTAAACTGGCAGTCCATGATGCTCACCTTCCCAACAGGATCACCGAAAACAAAGTGGGTGCATAAGCAAAGGTGGTGAAGAAAGCTGATGGTGTCCAACTATCAAAAGAGATAGCATCTGATGTCTTAAAGGTTTGAAGATAAACAAATGGCTATCTAGCTGAGAAGTAACAAAGCCCACATAGAAGAAGCACGCCAGCATGTGTGATCATGAGGGAGTAATGCAGATATCAGGCATCAAAGACCAAAAAATCATATCAATGTGAATAAGGGAGAGTGTGGAGTGGAAACCCAAAGCCCATCTGTAGGCAATTTGACATCTCCTTACTGAAGGGTTTCAGGAAGAGACAAGCTAGCCAGGGTGTGGTATATCACTGATAAACATACAACTTTCCTCTACTTCTTCAATGCTTCCTCCCCACTGCCCTGCCCTCACTATCATGATCCCAATTCTTACAAATCCAGCTAGAACATGTACATGGGTACGAATAAGAGCTGGAAACACAGGAAATTCAAGAAAGATAAACCCCTCAGGACCAAAAATGAGAGTAGTGATACCTGGAGGGGAAGGGGAAAGTGGGGAGGAGGGGGAACCAATCACAATAATCTACATATTACCCCTTCCCTGGGGGACATACGACAGAAAAGTGGGTGAAGGAAGGGACACATTAGATAGTGTGAGACATGACAAAATAATAATAATTTATAAATTATCAAGGGTTTGTGAGGGTGGGCAAGGAGGGGAGGGAGAGGGAAATGAGCTGATACCAAGGGCTCAAGTAGAAAATATTTTGAGAACAATGATGGCAACAAATGTACAATTACACTTGACACAATAAATTAATGGATTGTAATGAGTTGTATGAGCCCCCAGTAAAATGATATTTTCAATGTTTTTTATTCTACAATAAATATAATATCTAAAATGATTTTTAAAAAAAAAAAAAGGAGACAGAAAATACAAGAACTTGATTGGGGCTCCCTCTTTTGAAACTGTGTCATTTATTTATTTTTCATTAAATGAAACCCAGAGATGTTGAGCCTACAGGGAAAGAATATATAACCAGGAGGATCTAGAAGGATGGGGGAGATAAGAGGAAGATGATAACAAAAAGTTCAGGAAGAAAAAGTATGTTTCGGGAAAACATGTATGATTATGGAAGAACTTGTACAATTATGTTTGACATGATTGAACTATGGAATGATGTGACATAAATATCAGCTCCCACATTGCAGCAAATTGAAAAAACAAAACATAGGACCAGGAATTGGTTTGGGATGCCCATTAAATCCTCATTCCAACTTAAGAACAATCAAGTAATAATTACATCATGGCCCTGCTTGATTCTCGCCTTCATAAAAGGATCACCCTAAGATAAGAGTGCTAAAGCAAAGTTTGTTGGGATAGTGTCTGGGAGCTTAAAGACTTGTATTTAAACAAGCAGCAATCTAAGCTAGGGGTCAACTAAGTCCACACTGAAAAAGTCCAGCAGCTTGTGTGATCCAAAGATGACAATTAAAAAATTCAAATGCGGTGAGGAAAAATCATCAGAGCAGTAATTCTGAACATTGAATTTGTGGAGCGATAAGAAAGGTGGTGGGAGCCCCAAACCCATCTGCAGAGTATCTAGTCAAACCGAACCACTGGCAGGTCCACTCTAGTTAGAGGCAAGAGTCTTGGACAGCCTACCAGGCAGGGACCATGTAGCTCTTACTGGTTCCATGACAGAAATTTCTTCTCTGGCTTTTATAATGTTGTTAGGGGTCTTTATCTTCATATACACTATTTGTAGGTTTTTTTTTTTGGTTTGTTTTTATGTTCCAGTGTATAATTTTAATTTACTTGTTGGTTCTTTTAACTTGTTTTCTTAAGTTATTTTCTAAGTAGTTGCCTTGAGAGTTATAATTAACACTTTAATTGATCGCTTATTAATGCCAACTTAATTTTAATTTTTTTACCCATATTATGTTTTTTCATCTTACCATGATTTTGTCTGTTATTGTTTTCTGTTGGTTCTCCCAGGTGTGAAGCACAAAAGGAGTGGATGCATAATGATAGTAATTGATATAAAGAAAATGGGTGGGGTAGGGTGATACAGAGGGAAAGGAGGGGATTTGGGGAGTAAATAATTAAAGAGGGAGTGGGGAGGGAGCACTAGAATGGATTGTGATTGCACAACTCATTTTAAAGGCAATTTAACCATGGGGGTGGAGGGTGGAGGGAATCCTCTAGATTGATGGGATGATTGTAAAATTCTCCTTGATATGATTAACAATTGAACTATTGACTTGTATGATATGTAAATTATGTGCCAATAAAACTTCTAAAATATAAAGAAAGAAATGAGAATACCAGAGCTTGAAGGGTCAGGCCCACCTTAGTCCTCAAAGTAACATCCTTCTCTTCAATACTCTAAGGAGATCTTGTGCAACACATCTTTTGATCTCTTGACAACTGCTTTCATGAGCATTGATTGTGGACCAAGCAAGATGAAATTCTTGGCAACTTCAACCTTTGCTCCATCTATAATGATGTCACCTATTGGTCCAGTTGAGTATTTTGGTCTTCTGTACATTGAGTCCCAATCCATCCTGAAGGCTAGAGTCCTGGATCATCATAAGCAAAGGCTTCAGATCCTTCCAATCCCCATGCCACATTCTTCTTCATATAGACCAGTTTATCTAATTTGTTTTTCCTCAGCATATGGATTGAATAATCTGATGTATACATTTCCTGATTTTAAAACATTCAGCATTCTCTTATTCCTCAGGAGCACAGTTAAATGTTTGCGAATTCCCATTCTCCTCAAGGCTATTCATAGCTTGTTATAATTCAGATAGTCAAATGCCGGGGCATAGTCAATAAAACACTGTTCTGCTATTCTCTGTGTTCACCCAAGATCTCTCTGACATGAGCAATGATAGCGCTTCCTCCATGGCCTCTTCTGAAACTGGCCTGAACCTCTGCTAGCTCCTTGTCAATGAACTACTACAAACGTTGTTGTATGATCTTCAGCAAAGTTTTTCTTGCATGTGAGATCAATGATATTGTTCTTTAGTGTGATCATTCTAATGGGTCTCCTTTCTTTGGAATGGTACACATTTTATTGAAACATTTCAATCGGGAGTCCATCAATTCCTGGATTCTTGTTTTGGGATAATGCTTTCAGTGCAGTTTGAACTTCTTCCTTTAGCTCCATTGGTTCTTGCTAATATTCTACCTCTTGAAATGGTGTCATGTCCACTACGGTAGTTTGTTTGTTTTTTTGACACAGTGACTTTGTGTGTTCATCTTCTTTTGATGCCTCCTGCATCATTCAATATTTTGCCCATAGAGGCTTGAATTTTTTCTTCATTTCTTTCAGATAACAATATGCTGTTCACGTTCTTTCTTTTTTGCTTTTCTACTTCTGGGCCTGTGTACATTTCATTGTAATGTCGTACTTTTTTTCTTCTTGGCTTGCCCTTTGAAAATATTTATTCAGTTCTTTGATTTAATTATTTCGTCCGTTTGCCTTATCTCTTCTATAATTAAGGTCAAGTTCAGAGTCTCTTCTAGCATCCACTTGGTTATTTTCTCTCTTCCTGTCTTTTTAATGACCCTTAGCTTGCTTCATGAAGGATTTTCTTGAGGTCCTCCCACAGATCATCAGATCCTCTGTTAGTGTTCAGCGCTTCAAATTTGTTCTCTAAATGTTCTTAAAATTCGGAAGGATTGGCCTCAAAGTTGTATTTTGGCTCTTGTGGACTTGTTTTCATTTTCTTCAGCTTTAACCTGAACTTACATGTGAGAAATTGGTGGTCTGTTCCAGTTAGCCCCTGTTCTGGTTTTAGCTTTTGATATTGAGCTTCTCCATCTTTTCTCCCCAGAGATATAATCCATCTGTGTATTCCATCTGGAGAAGTCTATGTGTTGTCCCAAAAGAAAAGGTTTTAAAAAAAGGTATTTGCTATGAACAAGTCATTGGTCTTGCAAAATTCTGTCATGAGATTTCTAACTTTGTTTCTATCACCAAAACCATATTTTCCAACTACTACTAATTCTTTTTTGTGCCCTACTTTTGCATTCCCACTGCCAATAATTATCAATGCATCTTGATTGCATATTTGATCAATTTCAGACAGAAGACATTGGTATAATTCTTCATTTCTTCATCACTAGCTTTTGTGGTTGGTGTGTAAATTTGAATCAGTTGTATTGGTTGAATCTCCATAATCATATCACAGGCAGCACTGTACTTAAAAATGGACTTTGAAATGTTCTTTCCGGCAGTGAATACAGTCATTTCTTTTATTGTGTCACTTCTGGTGTAGTAGCATATGATATTTTTATTCAAAATGGCCAATACCAGTCCACTTCAGTTTCACTAATGCCTATGATATCGATCTTTATGTGTTCCATTTCATTTTTGACCACTTCTAATTTTCCTAGATTTATACTTCCTTTATACTTTGTCCATTCCAAATTCCAATTATTAGCAGAATGTTACAGCGGTTTCTCCTTACCCTGAGTCATGCCTCACCAGCAAATGAAGATCCCAATGACCCACAAGCTTACTCTCTCAGCCACCCTGGTCAACTCCACTTCAAGAAAGCAGCTCCTCCTTGTCACATTCTTGGTGGTCTCCGACCAGAGGGCCTGTCCTCCAGCCCTATCTCTGACAATGTCCTGCTTTCACTCATGTCCTAAGCCTTTAGTATCTGATGATATTTTGAAGCTATGCGTAAGCTTTTCCACAGCTACTTCCTCTGAAGTGTGCAGCCAATTCCTTCTGCATTGTGTGTTCATGGTCTAGAAACTTCATTGAAACCTCCTCACTTTGGGTGACCCTGCTGGCATTCAAAATATCTGTGAGGCAGCTTCCAGCATCACAGCAACACACAGCCAATCAAAAGACAAAATTCTGATAGACAAGTGGTGGCAACCGTGGTGTGTTCTTCAACTTATGTAAGTCTCTTGACTTGCAGTAGTGTTTTGTAGGTTTCTTTGTGTAGGTCCTTTGTAAATGTGGTTAGATTTATTCCCAAGTACTTCATCCTTTGTGTGAGTATTGTAAATGGTATTATTTTCATAATTTCCTTTTCAGAGCTCCCTTTGTTGGTATAAAGGGATCCAGCTAATTTTTGTATGTTGATTACGTGTCTTGCCACTTTGCTGATGCCTTCTATTAGTTACAAAGGTTTTCTTGTTGAATCTTTGGGATTTTCAATGTATCATAACATGTACCAGCAAATAGAGATTATTTCCTTTCTTTCTTTCCAATCTCGATACCTTTTATTTTCATTTCTTGCTTTATTTCTCTGACTTTTAATAAGAGTGGTGATAGAGGGCCTCGATCCCATTCAAAGGAGATTGCTTTTGATCTCTCTTCATTGACAACCACGCTGATCTTTGGTTTTGTGTGCACGCCTAATTATGCTGAGGAATTTTTCTTCCCTTCCTACATTTCAAACTGTTTTTTTTTTTAAACCAAGAATGAGTGTTGGGTTTTGTCAAAAACTTTTCTGTCTCAACTGATAGGATAGTGTGGTTCTTTCTTTATTTATGTGGTGAATTATGTGAATGTTTTATAATGCTAAACCATCTTTGTATACCTGGTATGAGCCTCACTTGGTTATAATGCTTTTTAAAAATATGTTGTTCCATTGCATTAGGTAGGATTTTGTTGAGAATGGTTGCATTCGTGTTCATGAGGGATATTGACCTGTATTTCTCTTTTTCTAATTTTAGTTTCAGAGCTACAGCTACATCATAGGATGTGTTCGGGAATATTCTATTCTTTTCATTGTTCTCTAATAGCATGAGAAGAATTGGTGTTTGGTAGATTTTTCCAGTAAAGTCATCTGCTGTCTGTGTGTTTTTCATTATGTTTGATAGTGTATTTATTCCATATGTTAGAGGCCTAACTTTATCCCCATTTTCATTGGTGATCCTTATAGTTCTAGGTTTTACATTTTGGTCTTGATTCATCTTGAGTTTATTTTTGTACATGGAGTGAGGTGTAGGTCCTATTTCATTCTTCTGCAGGTGAATATCCTGCTTGTTTTGTTTTTATATCTTGTGAGATGAACTTGTTTGTCACTAAAGATTCCAAGACTATTTCACATTTTCTTTTCTTCCTTTTTGATGAAGCCACTCAGATCATTGTTTTATATTTGAAGGATAAGGAATCTGGAGGGATTTTTTTGTTTGTTTTTAAAGAAATATACTATATATATTTACACAGCCTATTTCAAGAAATGAAATCAACAAACGTATCCTGTTAAACCCTCCATATATGTGGTTCCTTTTCTTCTCCCCTCCCTCCTTAATAACATATCCCTCACCTCTTCCTGTTCCTACCCCCATCTCTGGCCTCCTCCTAGTCATAAAAGTCTTGTCTATTGGTGTATAAGCCAGGTTTCTTTTTCTTTGTTCTTTCTCATAACCATGATGTTAGTCGATATTTATCTTGTAAGATTTGACTGAGTTTGCTAAGCATAATGTTCTCTGTGCCTTGCAGCATTTGTGAGCATTGTCACTGTTTTTCATGATACATACTCTCAGGTTTTGTCAGGCATAATTCCCCAATTATTGTGTTTTCTACTTTTGTGAAAGACCAGCTATCTGTTTTCAATTCTGTTCCATTGATCTATAGATCTATCATTGTAGCAGGCTGTTGACTAAGTTCTGTGGTGTAAGTTCTGAGAGCAGGAAGTGAGAAGCCACCTAAATTGGTTCTTTAATAGTGCTTTGTTTATCTGGGATTTCTTTCCTTTTCAAATAAAGTCATTTTTTACTTTTCTTTAATGGAAGTATGGCAAACTTAGTAGGGATTACTACTGTATCTGTAGATCATTTTGGATAGTATAGACATTTTCACAATGTTATGGTTTCCAATCCAGGAGCATGGTGTATTTTTTTTTTCATTTATATAAGTTTCTTTTGGTTTCCTAGAGTACTATTTTGTAGGGTCATTTTATGCAGATCTTTGTTTCCTGGTTATAATTTACCTTTATATCTTTCATCTTAGGGGTGTCTATGGAAAATGGCTTTGTTTTCCTTGATTTCCTTTTCAGAGCTATCTTTGTTAGTGCAAAGGAACCCAACAGATTTTTGTATATCGCTCTTATAGTCTGACACTTTGCTAAATCTTTTTTTTATCATTTTATTGTGGGATCATACATCTGTTATACAATCTATACATACATGGACTGTGTCAAGCACAATTGTACATTTTTTGCCAGCATCATTCTCAAAACATTTTCTTTCTACTTGAGCCCTTGGTATCAGCTTCTCACTTTTCCTCCCTCTCCCCCGACCCTCCCTCATGAACCCTTGAAAATTTAAAATTATTGTATTTTCCTGCTTTACACTCTCCGATTTCTCCTTATACCCACTTTGCTGTTGTCTGTTACCTTGGAAGGGGATTATATGTAGATCATTGTGATCAGTTTCCCTTTACTCCCTATACCTTCCCCTACCCTACTGTTATTGCTACTCTCATTATTGGTCCTGAGGTGTTGATCTCTTCTAGATTCCCTGTGTATGTAGCTATCTGTACCAATATCCATGCTCTAGCTTAGCTAGATTCGTAAGGTAGAATTGAAGTCATGATAGTGGGGGGAGGAATCATTAAAGAACTACAAGAAAAAGGATCAAACTAAAACTTCCTCCCAGGGGGACAAATAATGGAAAAGTGGGTGGGGAGCAACAGAAGATGGTATAATATATGGAAAAAATAATCTATAATTTATCAAGAGTTCGTAAGGAAGAGTGGTTGGGGGAGAGAGGAGGAAGAAATGGGAAGCTGATATCAGGGGCTCAAGTGGGAAGATAATGCTTTGAAAATGATGGCGACATATATATAAATGTGCTTGACAAAATGAAGGAATGTATGGATTGTGATAAGAGCTGTAAGAGCCCCCAATAAAAGTATTTTAAAAAATAACTAGAAGAAAGGTGCATGTTTCATTGGTGCTATACTGCACCCTGGCTGACTTGTCTTTTCCTTGTGACCCTTCTGTAAAGGGATGTCCAATTGTCTACAAATGAACTTTGTGTCTTGAAATAGTTAGGGTTTATTGTGCCAACCTGGCCAATAAGCATAGGTGGAGTTAATTGAAAGGCAGAGAGGTAAATGGCTCAACGAGCCTCGCTTTTCTAGTTCTCTGGTCTCTTGCCTTCTGATGGTTGGATCTGGGTGCAACTGCCTTACCCAGTTCCCTGCTTTAACTGGCAAGGCTCATTTCCTACAAGACATTCTTGAAAGAAGAAGCCACATGGATCTACCCTGATGCAGCCCTGGTGCTAGAGCAGCCTTGCGAAGACCCCTACCAACAATGAGATGTTTACACACTCACTGATTTGACTTTCTTCCTGCAGTCAGCATCATTGCATGTGTTTTGTGAGATTGAGGAGAACTTTGTAGATTGATGTTGGACATATGAATTAATGTTAGACTAATGAGCTTGGACACCACTGGGTTGGGATGCTTTCTTTGTGTGCACTTACCCTTTATATAAAACTCTCTCTTATACATATGAGTTTCTGTGGATTTGTTTTCCTAGTTTACCCGGACTAACACAGGTCTCCACTCCACACTCCTCCTCATTCACACTGATAGGATTTTTCTTCTTTGATACCTGATACCTGATCCCTTTGACATCTCATGATCACACAGGCTGGTGTGCTTCTTCTACGCAGACTTTGTTGCTTCTCAGCTAGATGGTCGCTTGTTTATTTTCAAGCCTTTAAGACCCCAGAAACTATATCTTTTGATAGCAGAGTACTGTCAGCTTTCTTTATCACATTTGTTTAAGCACCCATTTTGTCATCAGCAATCATTTCAGGAAGGTGAGCATCATAGAATGCCAGAATATTAGAACATAGTGTCCTTGCGTTGAGGGAGTACAGGCCCAATGTTCATCTACTATCTTAATACTTAACATATAAATATATGTACATAGATCTATTTCCCATCATCATATATAAGTATATTTACATATGTACATGCCTGTATATAGACCTCAATAAGTGTCTTTTACTAAAGTGACCAGATGTCCTGCTTGTTAACAATTTGACAATGTCCCGCAACATTTTAATACTAAAATAAATATATTACAATACTATTTTTGCATTCTGTGAACATTTTTGTTGCTACATATAGACCAAATTTTTTAACCAAGAATCCCCCCACCCCCCGGTCAATGGTGTCCCACATAAAATCTGGTCACTTTACTTCCTAGTTCTTTCCTCTATTTCCTTTTACTATCCTCTTTTTCTACTGTCATGTTTGCCTTTCATTTGGGTTTCAGTAATTCCTCTCAGTTATATTGCCCTTGATCAATCCCTACCAGACATTTGACACCTTCCTCACCAGTGATTTTATATCACTTGTTGTTCCCTTGTCCCTGGGTTTGCTAACATTCCCCTGATTCCCGCTCTCCCAGATTCCCTTCAGAATCATTGGTCTCATTTTTTTCTCCCCGGGATTGGTTATCCTGCCCATCTGTTCTAGATAGACATGCAGAGACAATGCTAACCACAGAAACAAAACTGAGCAAAAGAAAACACAACAAACCAACAACAATAACAATGACAACAACAAAAGAAAAGTCTATAAATAGGGCCAGGTCTGCTTGCTGACCTTTAAGAATATTTTCCGCTCAGAGCCCCAGAGTCAGAGCTGGTTCCTGTTCCATCAAAGGCCTCTGTGAGTTCCTGGTTCAGATCTTCAAGTCTGAGGGGATGAGAGGCCTGTTCCAGGGCTTCAACGTGTCTGTGCAGGGAATTATCATCTACCGGGCTGCCTACTTCAGCATCTATGACATTGCAAAGGGAATCCTTCCAGATCCCAAGAAGACCCACATCTTCATCAGCTGGATGATTGCACAGTCCGTCACGGCCGTGGCTGGGTTGACTTCCTACCCATATGACAGTGTTCATCGAATAATGATGCAGTTGGGGCACAAAGGAACCGATATCATGTGCACCGGCACTCTGGACTGTTGGAGGAAGATCGCTCGGGAGGAAGGGAGCAAAGCATTCTTCAAGGGCGCCTGGTCCAATGTTCTCAGAGGCATGGGTGGTGCCTTTGTGCTAGTCTTGTATGATGAAATCAAGAAGTACACATAAGTTCTTTCCTAGTGGGTCATCCCCCCCCCCCTGCCCCCATGAATGAGCATGTTGTATTATATAGCATATGTCAAACATACTTGGCAGATGGTTGGCTGTCTAGATTAATGGGAACTGCCTACTGGTTGAAAATGGGAAGCAATAATGTTCATCAGCTTTCTCTTAAAGCCATTTCCATGACCATGATCATGATGGGACTCAATTCTATTTTTTTATTTCAGTCACTCCTAATAAATAAATGAATTTGAAGAAATACAACTTTTTTAAAAAAGAATGTTTTCCAGTCAAGTCTGATGGGGTGCCCCACCCAAAGCCTATTTTTAGTATCCCTTGGGAACTTCATTGCTTTGCTCCCCTTGCTGTTCTGTTGCCTGTCCCTAGCATTTCACCCCATTGTGGTGGGGTCAGATCAGACACAATCTGACACTGTGCCTCCTTGAAGCTCTATGGTGAGGGACCTTGAGTGTTGTGGTGGGGCAGGGCCTGTGCTCCTCTCTGTGCATTGTACTTTGCTAAATCTTTCTCTTAGTTTCAACACTTTTTTTTTTTCACATCTTGAGATTTTCTATAGATGAGGCAGTCTAGCAAAAGAAACTCCACTTTTGTAAGCTGCTAAGTAACTTGTCCGTTCTTCCCTCCCATCTCAGAAAGTTGACTGCTTGTTGACCTGCCTGTTCTCCCTCCCCTTATGGGAAAGTCTCTGCTGGTGATTAATTTCAGAATGTACTCCCATGTTCCCAGGTTCTAGATGCTACAATTAGTTTTGATTATTCTTCAATATATCATTTGTTTTAATTCCATATTATTCCCTTGGGTGTTGTAATCTGAATGGTGTAGTAAATGTTGTTATGGTAACCAGGATGTTATAATCAATTTTAGCATTGTTTCTTTTATTATAAGAAATGTACCTTATAATTCATGCTTATTCTTCTTGAAATTACAATTAATCCATTAATTTTGCTTTTGGCTTCTGTTCATGCTTAATGGACAGGTGATAAATGAGTTTTTAGGCCTTAAAGATGGACTGAGATGTCGACTCGGGACTGCAATCAAAGAATTATTTTTATGCTGAGCCCCAGTGGTGTAGTGGTTGAGTGCAGGACTGTGGCCCATTGGCTTGGCGGTTCAAATCCAGCAGCAGCGCTCCAGGAGCAAGGCTGGATAGCTCCCACAACCACCAGAGGGCAGTGATGCCAAAAAAGGAAAAGAATAGTGTTTAGATTCTAGCAATCTGATTATAACTGAATGAAGACTCTTTTAAATTATCAAGACATTATAGTAGCTGTCATTTATTCAAATCCACAACATTTTGGTTCCCTGACTGGGAAAGTCACTGCATCCGATGCCTCCACCCAACAGCTGCTCCTGGAAGTAGGGGGTCTCTAGGGGAGATATCCCTGGTTACACTAGGGCCCAGAAATTCTACCTTCCCAGCTGAGGGGCTGCTTGGGAATGCTGGAATTTTGGAATTCAGCCTGAGTCTTCCGTTCCTCCAGAGGTAAGTCCAACTGTGGGATTGATCATCTGGTTTGCCTTGGGAAGGGGACGGGACGTGGTCTGAACTCTTCCCAGTCCCTTCCCCTCCAGGACACTAGCTGAGAAGTCTGGTAACTTGTTGAGCAGGTAGCTTGTCTTTTCAGATCATCACTTAATAAATTTGGTGTCTTGAATTGGCAACTGATTTGGTAACTTAATGAATTGGCCACAAGGCTGGTGCCTTGAATTAGGAACTCGTTTAGTAGCTTGCTGAATTGACAAGTTCGGTGACTTGTTAGGTTGGCAGCTTGTCTTTCAGTTACTTAACAAATTGGGTGTTCCAGCTTGGCTAGCCATGGCTATTTGTCTCTGTGTAACTTGGTCAGTGTCTAAGTTGTCTGTGTAAATGTCTTTAAGTTTCTCCTGAATCACACACACACACACACACACACACACACACACATATAGACACACAAACATATAAAATGTGTGCATATATATGCATGTGCATTTTTTTTATTTCCTCCCTCCCGGTGACTGAGTTGCTGGCTGCTAGCATCACAGTCGCAGACTTGACTGACCGGACATCTTGACAGACAAGCAAAAGCATTTCTTTTGGTTGTTACATTTGTGCTTTCTACTAGAAGGCTTAAATTATTAGCTAAAAGTAAATGAACTTTAATAAGGACAGAGCATTTTTTTTTGTTTTGTAAATTTAAAGCCTTTGTGTAGTTGTTTGGTTTTTTTTTTTAAGAACATGAAGTGGTTTTATCCACAAACTTCGGATTTGTACAGACTGAGTGACTATCAATCCAATCTGCCAGGGCACTCGACAAAAGTTTAGGCCCTTGAAGGTAGATTTCTTGGTGTTTGTGTCTTTGTTTTTACTATAAAATTAAATAACAATTTTAAACTCCTTATACAGAAAAACGTCTGGTTTGGCTTTCGGTTCTCCTGGTTTAATTTTTTTTTTTTGTAGTATTCCTTTCATGTTGCCTCCGAAGATCTTTTGCCTTTCTATAGCTTTATCTGCTTTGCAGCGTTGTTAAAATACATAACCTGTCGAGCTCTGTGTCAGTGTTGAAGACCTTCAAGCACTTTCACCCAGCGGATCGGGAACCAGAACGTGTTTTTGAATGGTAATGAGTCTTTGCTTCCATGAAACATAAATTCAATTGGTAAATGAGTTTTTCTTTACTTTTTTTTTTTCTGGCAACTGTTTATATTTTCTCATCTTTGGAAGGAAATATTTTTTAAAGTGTTTGTCTTGTGCTTGCTTCGGCAGCATATATAGTGAAATGTTTGTCTCCTCCTTCCCCTTGGCATACAGTCTCATTCATCTTTGGTTAATTCTCGTGTTATCTTTTGAGTCAGACTTTTTGACGGCTCAGTATCTTTAAATTTCTTTACAAGAGCTCTTTGCCACTGCAAAATGCTCTCTCTGCACATGGCAGCTCAGGAGTTCCAGGTAGCATCCCTGGTTCCACCTGTACTCCAAAATCTTTATGTCAAATGAAAAAATTGTCTGCGGTGACTCCAAGCCCTGCCCATCTGCTTCGGCTTCTTGGGCAAAGGCACCCCCTTGTCTTGCCTGAATCTGCTTGCTGTGGACTCTGTCCCATCCTCCGCAGACCACACCCCCCCCCTTCTCTCATATGTGGAGAGCAAAGAGCAGCCACAGACACTGCCTGCCTGCTCTCACCTAGAAAGGGCAGAAAGTGTCAGCAAATACTGGCTCCGTGCTCTACACAACTCTGGCAAAGTCCCTGGTTTGGTTTGGTTTTCTAAACTTATTGCCCCATTTAAAATGGGGCCAGCAAACAATGGTTGTGCTTTTCACATCAACAAATGAGTCATACTAGCTACAAGGCCCAAAAATCTGATAGGAAATAGAAACTAATTTAACTTTTTTTTAATTTTTTTTTTGGCATCACTGCCTCTGGTGGTCGTGGGCGCTACCCAGTGCTGCTCCCGAGAGCCGCCGCTGGATTTGAACTGCCAAGCCCGCGGGCCACAGTCCCGCACTCAACCCTTTTGCCACCGGGGCTCAGCCCTACTAATTTAACTTTTTTTTTTTTGGGGGGGGGCATCACTGCTCTCCGGTGGTGGGAATAGGAGGCCCAGCCCCACTGCTGGAATTGAACCTCCGTCCCAGTGGGCCACAGTCCCGCACACAACCACTATGCCACCGGGGCTCAGCCCTTAACTTTTTTTAAATAATAAAAATTATTTAAAGAGTTTATAAAGAAGCACGTGAAAGGGCTGTAACCTGAACTATGGTAGTTGCCTTTAAAGAAAAGCATGACAGGAGGAGCTTATACCAAAGGTTCAAGTAGAAAACATTTGGAAATGAATATGGCAACATGTGTACAAATATGCTTGATACAAATGATGTACCAAATGTTATAAGAGCTGCAAGAGTCCAATAAAGTCATTGGGGGAAAAAAATGGAAAAAGAGAGCATGGAGCTAGAACCCATACTGACACACCAACCCCTGAAGATGACAACCCTGCATGGAGCTGCGAAGGCACAGAGAGGACTGTAGGAATGGCAAAAGCTTGAGACATAATGTGCCCTCATTGAAGTATACTGAGACAAAGGACAATACTAGGAATACGTGGCAGGGAGTGAGTCCAGTGCAACACCCGAACAATAGGGTGAACCAAGAAAGGAACATAACAGCAATGGAAGCCAAGCCACGCCACAAACATCCCTGAGGAGCCTTCAAAATGACTGCTGGGGAGATAGTCATAAAGATCAGCAGACAGACCTGGGGGAAAAAAAACAAAGCATGACAGACCCCTCAAAAGTCTATAAACCCAAGGACAGAATTTAGATTCAGAATAGATGGCCCTTAAAAAGAAGCCAATTAGTATAGTCCTTTCCTGTTACATGTGATTATCTGTAATCATGCCCCTTAAGTAGACTTAAACCTTGGTTACCAATGAACTTCCTCTCCTCAGCTCGCTCTCCATATGGACCACCAAGCAGGCTGAGATGAGTATGCTACCATGAAAAAAATTTTTTAATAAAATATAAAAAGAAGCCAATGAACATTTAGAAAAAAGAAAGCATCAATAGTATTAGCAAATAAATCTTAAAACCTTTTCCCCACCAAAAAAAAAAGTTGTGTTTGTATTTCAACAATTCTTTTTAATATATACATTTCACTTTGATGTGTCTTCCTTAAGCAGGTTGTCACCAGAGATTCCTACAAGGACAGTGTCAGTCAGAGACCAAATGATTTCTCCTAAGACTCCTGAATGCATGGTTCTGGCCAAGCTGGCAGTGCTTGCTGTTTCACCTATACTAAATGCTGATCACCCTTATTGGGTTGACTTTCCCCATACAAATTGTTCAATAGCATTTGCCAGTACCTGTGGTTTCCACCAATGCCACCCATTGAAATCCAGGACCAACAAGAACGGACACGCCTGGAACTTTATATTGTGTGTGAGGTCTGCAAAATGTTGTCTTAAAGATAAAATGCAAGTGTAAATGCCTTAATCTGTTAATCAGACTAACTATAGATTTATAATTTATAGATTTTTCTCCTTAGCAAGAGTAATGAGCTAAATATAAAAATAATACTGCACAGCTTAGCAAATAAAATAATGTTTTCCCTGGTCATAAGATTATACAAAAGGAGTGGCATTAACTATGCTGTCAAGACCACATTATATAGATATATATTTTTTAATTCTGTCACTGTTAATTAGGGTCCTCAAAATTTGTTCTAAAAGGTATAAATGCAATTATTTTTAATTATGTTAACAAAGCTATGTGAAATTATACAGAAATTTTTATTGGGCTAACACTCCATCTTTTGTTCTTCTGAACAGTGAAACTTGAGCAACACAGCCAGTCAAAAAAAGCCACACTGTTTACAAAATGTGTTCTAAAAAGAACATAGAAAGTTAAAGTTTTAATTTCTAGAAGTTATCTTTGGTTAATCCTTCTGTTATCTAAATAAATAAATGTAATAAATGTAAGTTTAAACTAAAGGGTCAAAATGGCCCAATAACCCTCTCTGAAAGAAACCGTGCTGCTTGATAAAAGTGGCAACAGAAAGTCAAGGCAGATGACAGAGGGCCCTGCCCTGGCCTAAGTCAGTCAGAAGTCTGAGGTCATATTTCATGTCAATAAAAGTGTTTAAGTAAAAGTTAAAATAAGATAAATAAAAATTAAATTTGAGGGCTGAGCCCCGGTGGTGCAAGTGGTTGAGTGCGGGACTGCGGTCCACGAGCTCGGTGGTTCAAATTCGACAGCAGCTCTCCAGGAGCAAGGCTGGGTAGCTCCCACGACTACCAGAGGGCAGTGATGCTCCCCCCCAAAAATTAAATTTGTTTAAAAATTGGCTTTAAAATCTGGCTTTACTAGGTCTATCCTGTTTTATTTTAACTACTGTTATTAATACAGTAATTAATAAAATTATAATTGAACAGTAAAAGAATAGAAAGTCGGTAAAGCCATTTGCTTTCATCCATCAATTTGGATCTTTAAAATGGGTATAGGCCACACCTGTAAAGAAGGCTCTGAAAAGGTAAGACTCACCCAGTGCTTTGAGTGCTTTGGATATTTGCAGGCACTGGTGAAGATTGCTATTGGTAGAAGAAAAGGAACCCTTTTGGTTTGCTTTTAAACTTTAAACTACTGGTTTCCACATCAGGCTGAAAAAAAATTTTAGAGTCATGAAGAAACTCTACTCTCTAGGACTAAACATTAAAAGAAACCTGTAACCAGCCTGATATGCTTGCTAGATAACTGCCTGGGTTCTCCTTGATAGGTGGAAATGGAGAGAAATTCAGCAATAAGGAAACCAGTTCAATCTGATCACTAACACCTGAGATCCTGGTTCACAGGAACTACAGAAGATGAGAGCAGGTTGGCTGAAACTCATGGCCTAGTCCAAGGGGACTAAGGTTTTTTAAAAAATGTGACTGGGCCCATGGTCAAAGCAAGGCAATCAATGAGCACCATGGTGGAGCCAAGTAAAGCAATCTACACTGAGTTAACCAAAACCTGTCCAGATGAAAAGATTTTCGGCCTGTAAATTGGTACATATTGCTGTTGATGTTATGGATGACCTGCCCTAATTTGACTTTGCTTACGGATGCACACTCACAAGGTTCCAATTAGAATGAAGTTTCTTCACATCAAAGAACTTGTTTGTCGACTCAAAGCACTGGGCAAATATAGGAAGGCAGTATAGAAATTGGATGTCCAAAGTTTAAGGGAGATGAAGGCATAAGATAACTGGCTTACGAACATTCATAGATAAAAATATAAGACATTGGGATTTCCGGGAAGATGGGGGGTAAGTAACTCATACCAAGGGGGCTTTACAGAAATCAGCACAGGAGAGTTACTAAGAGGGAACTTCCACACTGCCGGGTTGCAGGAGGAGCATCATAAAGAAAAGTAGGCACAGATCCACTAGGTTTTGAGGAGATGGGAACTTTTTGCTTTCCATAGTATAAGTGGGCTAGGGTTTGACATGAGCCCCGCCACTGTCTCGGCTGGAGCTGGGATCATTTGGAGATGTCGTAGGGGCTTAATCTCAATACAGCCACAGCTTGCCACTGTCTTGGGACAGGGATTAAACCCCTCTAGCCCCATGGTCAGGGATTAGGGTTCAGCTATATTGTTACTTTTGTTTCCCTCTGATCTCTCCATCACCCCACAGTCTCAGCAGACTTAGCTCTTTGATTTTTTTTGGGGGGGGGGGTTCTTTTTCAATTCCCTTTTCTCTCACAGACCACTGCCAAAATCGAGACTACTCCATTTAGCCTTGGGAATTTAGGCCTATCATCCACTCAGCTTGGAGAACTCCACCTTCTGCAGCATAACCGGGAAAGTCCACTCACCCTTCACCTGGGGATATCCTGCCCAACTTCTTCCAGGGAAATCCTGCCTGGCCACCCTCTTCCATACTTAACTCATGACTGGGGAATCCTCCCCCGTCATCTTCTTCAGGGGAAATTCAGACTGCTTGGCTGGAAGAGCTCCTATAAGTCCTCTATGGTCCCATGTGATTGGGAGAATTTTCTTCTGCCTGCTGTAGTGCCTCAAACAGTCTAAGAAAGTTTAACCAACATTCACCAACATTCCACCCTACTGCAGGAACCTCTGTCCAACATCTGTAACAATCTACCTGACCAGGGCAATTCTGCCCACCATTCACAGTGCTCTACACAAAAGAAGGCAACCCACCAGCCTTCAGTGTCACTCTCCTTGCAGCAGGAACCCCTGCATGCCCTCTGCACCACCCCAAACTGCCGTGGCCACACCATCACATCTTGTTAGATCATGCATTACAGCACCATCCTTGTGGGTTCACAACAATACAGCCTGTATCCCCTCAGAGAACCATCCAACTAGCTGTCAAATAACAGAAGACTGGCTGACTAGGGAAAAGAATGAAGCCACCAGAGGATAAAGTGGTAGGCCAATTCCATAGTAAAATTAGCTGCAGACAGTTCAAAGAAGCATTCCTATGAGACTCCCAGAGAAAGTTAGAGCTGTTCAACTCCCTGAAAAATGGCACCAGGCTCCTTCAAAACAATGAATGCGAACAGCAATCAGCCCCAATGACCTGCACAGAAATACAGAAAAAACAGAAGGCAATGACAGAAAATGTCCTGAACCTGATGGTGTGCATAGAAGAAGCAGACACTGATTTGCCACAGAGAGCAATTTTCAGAATGTTGCTTGGATTCATACAGAAGATGAAGGAAACAATACAGAAAAGGGGGGGAAATGGTAGAAAAGGTAAAGTCCATACACCAAAAGGAAATACAAGAGCTTAGGGATGAGATAACAAAAACCAGTAGCAGACTCACAGACTTCGCCAATTGACTGGAGGAAGCGAAGAACCGCACCAGTGACCTACAAGACAGTCAAGTAGACTTTAACAAATGCAAACAAAAATCTAGTAAGATCATCAGAAAAGTACTTCCTAAATGCAAGAACACTTTGTTCTATTAAATTGGCATTCTATGTTGCTCACCTTCCCTCCCGATCACTGAAGACAAAAGTGTGCATAAGCAATGGTGGTGAAGAAAGCTGATGGTGCCCGGCTATCAAAAGATGTAGCGTCTGGGGTCTTAAAGGCTTAAGTAAACAAGCGGCCATCCAGCTCAGAAGCAACAAAGCCCTCATGGATGAAGCAGACCAACATGTGGACCATGAGTTGTCAAAGGGATCAGTTATCAGGGTTTAAGAACTAAAAACCATAACACTGCATCCTTGCTTTCCTAATATGATCACTGATGACAAATGTGAAGAAAGCTGAGGGTGCCTGGCTATGAAGAGATATAGCGTCAGGGGCCTTAAAGGCTTGAGAAAACAAGCGGCCATCCAGCTCAGAAGCAACAAACCCCACATGGAAGAAGCACACCAGCCTGTGTGACTACAAGCTATTGAAGGGATCCAGTGTTAGGCATCAAAGAACTAAAATTATACCATTATATATAAGGGGGAGTACAGATTGGTGACCCAAAGCCCATCAATAGGTGGAGCGATATCCTCTTACAGAGAGGTTGCAGGGAGCAGATGAGCCAGTTTAAAGTACAGTGTAGTAACAACAAAATATGTCAGGGCAGTGATGCCTAAAAAAAAAAAAAAAAATGCACCTTTCCTCTAGTTCTCTAATGCTTCCTCAGACCCACTATCATGCTTTCTGTTCTATTAAACAAGCCTGATTAGAACAGGGAATGTACACTAGAGACAGAAACATGGGGAACTTAGGATAGATATTCCCTCAGGATGAGTGATGGGAGTGGTGAGACTGGGAGGGTGGGGGGATAGTGGAGTAGAAAGGGGGAACTAATTTCAGAGATCTACGTATAACCTCCTCTCTGGAGCATGGCCAACAGGGAATTGAGTGAAGGGACACATTGAACAATATACAATATGAAATAGCAAATTGCAAATTATTAAATGCTCATGGGGGGTAGGAGGGAAAGGAAATATGGGGAGCTGGAACTGGGGGCCTAAGTGGAGGGAGAATATTTTGAGAGTGATGATGGCAACAAGTGTGCAAATGAGATCTGCATACAATTGATGTATGTATGGATCGTGAGGGGAGGTTGTGAGTACCCAATAAAATGATTCATTAAAAAAAGGGGGAAGGGAATAGCTTGTTTTTTTTTTTTTTAAGAGGAGCTTATACCAAGGGCTCAAGTGGAAAATGTTTGGAAATGTATGTGGCAACATGTGTGCAAATGTGCTTGTTACAGATGATGTACTGAATGTTATAATAGCTGTAAGAGCCCCCAATAAAATTATTTAATAAAAAATATATAGTAAGATCATCAGAGAAACTGAAGAAAACCTAAGAGCTATGTCTGAAGCTATGAAGAAGAACAACATCAGAATAATTGGATTACCAGAGGAGCACACAACAAAGAAGTCATCTGCAACACTATTGAGAGAATTCTTGGAGAAAAAAAATTCCCCAACTTAATTAATGAAAGCCAGGCAACCATTCAGGAGGCTGAAAGACCAGATAGACTGAACCCCAAGAAGAAATCACCAAGGCACAAAATAGTTGAATCTTGCAATTTTGAGGAAAACAAGAAAACCATGAAAGCAGCTAGGGAAAACCAAGAAATACATATAAAGATTCCCAAATAAAAATATGCTAAGACCTATCAGTAGACATTATGAAGAAGAGGAGAGGAGAGTAACCTATTCCAAAAATTGAATGAAAATAATGCAAACCCACGAATACTCTACCCAGCCAAATGATCTGTCAATATAGATAGACAAGGAAAAACTCAAAGAATATGCTAGAAGAAGCCAGTCCTAAAAAAAGTCTTGCCAACCCAGTATGGTCAGAAGAACAGCACTCACGAAGCATAAATAAGAGACTGTCACATAAAACAACCCCACCCAGAGAGCAACAACAAGAAAACAGTTCCCAAGATAACATTGGCTTAAGGGTGGAAAGAAGTCAAGAATTAACCACAGACACACACATGAACAACACACTGATAAAAAATGGGAGGTGGGAAATTACCAAACACAAAAGGTAAAGATGACATCACAGAGTCCATGGATGGGGATAATAACCCTGAATAGCAATGGACTGAACTCAGAAATTAAAAAACTGAGGCCAGCAGACTGGCTTAGAAAACACTGCTGCCTACAGGAGACACGTCTCAGGACTACAGACAAAAATAGAGTGAGACTCAAAAGCTGTAGAAAAGCATACAAAAGAAACAGGAATTTTTTTAAAAGCAGGGCTGGCAATCCTAATCTCAGATAAAACTGACCACAAAATACACTCCAAAAAAGAGATAAGGAAAGTTGAGCCCTGGTGGTGCAGTAGTTGTGTGCGGGACTGCAGCCCACAGGGTTGACAGTTCAAATCCAGCAGCAACTCTCCAGGAGCAAAACTGGGGTTCCTACTCCCACCGGGCAGTGATGAAAAAAAAAAGAGAGAGAGATAAGGAGGGAGACTTGAGGCTCATGAGTTATAGATCAGATGTCCTAGGAATTAAAGAAGGTGAGAAGACAGAGGCAGTGAAAAAGGACTCAGTATGGGAGAGCTCGGTTGCAATGAAGTGAGACTTGTCTTGACTTTCTGGAGGCTTGTGTTGAAGATAAACCTGGACCCAATTCCTACAGAGTCCATATTTGTGAGGGGAAGAGAATACAAAGAATCTTGTTTTTGCCCAATGATGAAAGCTGATAATGGCACATTTTCACACTTGTAAGTTAATTATAGCTTGCCTGACAGCAGTAGGGGTTGGAGAGAAGAGAAGATGTAAGTGGGGAAAAGAGCTAAACATAATGAATAAAGAGAGTCAAGGCTGAATGCCTACTGGTCACAGGAAATGAACCAGCCATGCTAGTTTCCATGGAGTTGACTTCAAGTTGTGGCCACCCTAGGTGAGAGAATAGTGCTGTGCTCCATTAGTGGCTGCTATTTCAGAAGCAGATGCCAGGCCTTTCTTCCAAGAGACCCTGAACGGACTCAAACCTCTGATCCTTAACTTGGTATCTGCGCCACCCAAAGATTTATCTGTGCTGTATTTGGAAGATGCCTTTCCACTCAGTGATGTTGCTGGGCCCTAGAGAATCCCTTTAGAAGCATGATTCATTGACCAAGAAATATTTCCTTGCCTGGAAGTCCATTCAACCAAGAGTTCCCCCCAAGCCCCTGAGTCTCACAAAAACATCAGCAAAACTATGCTTGACCCTGAAACACTTAAAGTCTGGTTAAAAAGTATCCCAGAACTTTCAAAAATCAAATTTGCATGAGGATGTTGGGTTCATGTACACGAATCAGCATTTCCAGACTGTTACTCACTTGGGGACCTGGGTGGAGTTTCCCCACAGCTAAGCATTGATACCTTTCTCTCCGCACATCACGTTCTGGAGGTTTTTTCCCCCTCTTGCCCCAACATTTAGCCTAGACCTTACTGGTACTTGAGTTTGAGCTCTTTCCAAGACCTTTTTGGCTTTTATGTTTCTTTTTTGAGTAAATAAAAATGCTTGTTCTGACCAAAAAAAGAGAGATAAGGAGGGACACTACATAATGCTCAAGGGAATGATAGACAAAGAACCAATAAGCATTGTACACATATATTCCCCAAATGAGAGACCCACTGAATACATCAACCAAGCAATCCAAAAGATGAAAATAAGAAATCACAGACTAAAAAATTATAGAAGGTAATTTCAATACACCATTTTCTGAGAAAGATAGGTTACAGGGAAAGAAACTCAAAAAGGAGGCAATAGATGTTAGCACTACAATGAGACAATTTGACCTGATATATATTTATAGAACTTTTCAAACAAATACTCCAAAAATCACATCATTTTAAATTCCACAGGGTACATATTTGATGATAGACCACATGCAGGTACATAAGGAAAATCTACATCATTTTAAGTACATTGATAATCATACTGACCTCTCTTACTAACCACAGTGCCATAAGGCAGAAAATCAACAAAAGGAAGACGATGACAATGAGAGCAGACAATTGGAGGGTGAATAATTCTCTATTCCAAAAAGAATGTGTACTGGCCCAAATCAGAGATGAAAATGGGAAATTTCTAGAAGCCAACAAGAATGAAAACATGACATACCAAAACTTACCTGACTTTAGCATATATTATATATCCACAGTTGACAAAATCACATGGTATTGGTATAATGATAGATACTCAGACCAATGGAAAAGAACTGAAACCCACAAATAAAATCATCAGCATACTGTCAACTGATCTTTGACAAGGGCTTAAATGGGAAGTTGGTGCCCTCTTTAACAAGTGGTGCTGGGAAAAATTGATATCTACCTGCAGAAAATGATGTAAGACCCTTACCTCACATCATGCACAAGAATAAACTCAAGATGGATCACAGACCTCAAGGTAAAACCTCAAACTCTTAGGGCCATCAATGATGGAATAGGGACCAACCTGAGAATTTTGGTACAGGGAATACATAGGCTGTCAGAAAAAGGGAAGGACACAAATACAAGTGAGTCACAAATTGACAAGTGTGATATACTGAAGATAAAACACCTGTGAATTCACCAAAAGAGTAATAAGAGAGCCCACGGAGTGGAAAAACATTTTTAGCAAAGTCTCATCAGACAGAAGCCTTTATTACTATAATCTACAATACCCTGATAGCACCAAAAAACAAAACAAAACACAATCTATTGCACTGTTGGACTCTGTCAACTGGCTGACTGTTGCTGACCTTCTTTGCTGTTTGCTGCCTGTGACCAGATAGCCTGAATTGCTCTGCAGAGGACTACTCAGCGGCCCTCAATACTTGAACTGCTAGTCTTCTAGCTGTCTCATGCAAGTGAGTTGCACCGAGCAATTTGTACTGTTTTATAGATAGTTAACTCTTTCTTTCTTATCTTATATAACCTTCTCTCTATATAAATATATAAAGAGAATTACTAGTGTCCTAGTTTTATTTCTCTAAGAGAACTGCCTGACACAAGTGGTACCAGGAGTACTTCTACAGAAATAAAATCATAAATATGGGTTTCTTTGATTGGTTCTCCAATCTGATTAGTCTTAAGAGCACTGCTAATTCTAGACCTAAAGCCATGGGTAATTTTGCCACTCCTACTAGTCCATGGTGTGAAATAGCAAAGCTAATACCTAAAGTAGGAGCACCGATGGATGGGGTGCTGGTTAAAGGAGAGGTTCTGGGAGAGCGTATGTTTGATATTTTCCAGCAGTTTTGTCAAGATGTCAAGTATAGGGAGGCTAGTTGGCTGGTCCTCCTTACAATGGAATACGTGATTAAGGAGAGGGATTGCCTCAGGGCCTCAGAAGCACAGCTCAAGTGCCAACTCACGGACTTGAGGGCTTCTGCCTGTCCTACAAAGGAAAGCCTTCTTGACTGTAGTAAAAGAGCCAACATTGCTGAGAACCAGGTCTAAAGTCTCATTATGCGAGTGGCTGAATTACAACGTCAGCTGAATGGCAGATCTAGGGCAGTCTCCGAAGCCAAAGTGAGGGCATTGATAGGAAAAAAATTGGGACCCTGAAACATGAGATGGGAAAATATGGACTGATGATCCAGAAGAAGAGGATATTGGCAGCCTCTAGATATAATTGAACCAGCCCAGTCAATAGATCCACCCCTCCCAGCTGAAGATAGTAATCCACTATCAACAAAACAGTCCTCACCTGAGCAGATTAACCAAACTACTCTAGGTGAAACCCCAGGTTGGGCTGCATCTCTACCATTGCATGAGGGAGATGCCTTACAAAATAGTGCTGAGAATACCCAGGAAACACCCTCACCATTGATAGATTCTGCTAGACCTGTAACTAAAATTAAGGCAAGGAAAGCTCCTATGGGTGAGGTCAAGGTGATTACTCAAGAAGTACGCTATACTCACAAAGAACTGCTCAAGCTTTCAAATACGTACAAGCAAAAAGCCTGGGGAGTATCCCTGGGAATGGTTACTGAGGGTGTGGGATACTGGTGCAAGAAATGTAATATTAGATCAGTCTGAGTTTCTGGATATGGGACCCCTAAGCACAGACTCTTCTTACAATGTCGCAGCAAGAGAGGCTAAGAGAGGATCCAACTCATTATTTGGCTGGTTCACTGATGCATGGGCTGCCAGATGGCCTAGATTAGACCAACTTGAGGTGCCTGACCTACCTTGGTACACTGTAGAAGGCATCCAAAAGCTGAGGGAAATTGGTATAGTGGAATGGATCTATCAGGATACTCCCATACACCCCAAAAGGGGGTGTCCTGAGAACATATTCTTCACCACAACCATAAGGAATAAGTTTGTGAGGTGGACCCCAGCATCTTTGAAGACTCCTATAATTGCTATGTTGTATGCACCAGGAATAACTGTGGGAACTGCCTTAAGTGAACTCTGACATTTGCCCACAATGAGACTGATTGGACTCCATGGTGACAGAGGACAAGTGTCAGCACTGAATCAACAGAGACAGGGTGGACGTGGTTATAATAGACAACAAGGCTTTCGTAGTAATCAAAGCAGCCTGTCTCATGTGGAATTATGGCATTGGCTTCTTAGTCATGGGGTCCCTAGTAGTGAAATTCATGGGAAACCTACTAAATATTTATGTGACCTATACAGGCAGAAGAATGCTGGATCAGGTGAACAGGGGGATAGACAGTCACAATCACTCAACCAATTCCCAGAACTGAGCCAGTTTACAGACCCACAACCCCTTGAATGAGGGGAAGGCTGGATCCCTTGGAAGGAGGACCCTGCTACATCACCGAAGGTTTATGCTTTTAGTCTTTCTTCTAGCCTTCCCCAAAGGGACCTGCAGCTTTCATAAGAGTGACTGTTTATTGGGGGAAAGGAAATAATCAAACTTTTCGGGGATTATTGGACACTGGCTCTGAACTGACACTAATTCCAGGAGACCCAAAGTGTTTCCAAGGCCCTCCAGTCAGAGTGGGGGCTTATGGAGGTCAAGTCATTAATGGAGTTTTAGCTCAGGTATGCCTCACAACTCTCCCCCAGAGGTACATCAACTCTTCCGCCCTGTGCCATAATTTAGTCCGAAGTGATCTCAATCACCTGTCTATTCCACAAAATGTCACACTAGTCCATTATATTGATGACATTATGCTGATTGGATCCACTAAAAGGATGTATCAAAGACTTTTGTTTCGTTAGTACAGCATCTGCGTACAAGGAGTTGGGAAATTAACTCAACAAAGATTCAAGCACCCTCCACCTCGGTAAAATTTCTAGGAGTCCAGTGGTGTGGAGCATGTTGAGATATTCCCACTAAAGTAAAGAATAAACTATTGCATCTGGCTCCAACAACGAAACAGGAAGAACAACGCCTAGTGGGCCTCTTCGGATTTTGGAGGCAACATATCCCCCATTTGGGTGTTCTACTTCGACCTATTTATCAGGTGACACAAAAGGTCTTCGTTTTTTTGTTTGTTTTTTGGGCATCACTGCCCTCAGGTGGTGGAAATAGGAGGCCCAGCCTTTGCTCCATGGAGCTAGAATTGAACCTCCATCCCAGTGGACCGCAGTCCCGCGCACAACCAGTACAACACCAGGGCTCAACCCCAAAAGGTCTCCATTTTTGAGTGGGGCCTAGAACCAGAAAAGACTCTGCAATAGGTTCAGACAGCTGTGCAAGCTGCTTTGCCACTGGGACCATATGAGCCAGCTGACTCAATGGTGCTAGAAGTGTCAGGTGTTGATAAAAATGCAGTGTGGAGTCTTTGGCAAACCCCTATTGGTGAATCACAGCGTAGACCATTAGGATTTTGGAGTAAAGTCCTTCCATCCTCTGCAGACAACTACTTCCCTTTTGAAAAACAGCTGTTGGCCTGTTACTGGCCCTGGGTGGCGACTGAACGCCTCACCACGGGCCACCAAGTCACCATGAGATCTGAACTATCCATCATGAACTGGGTATTGTCTGACCCACAGAGTCATAAAGTTGAACATGCACAGCAACACTCCATTGTTAAATGGAAGTGATACATACGAGATCGGGCCAGAGCAGGACCTGAAGGTACAAGTAAGCTACATGGAGAAGTGGCCCAAATGTCCACAGTCCCCACTCCAGTCACATCACCTCTCTCCCAGTCTACACCTATGGCCTCCTGGGGAGTTCCTTATGACAAAAAAGTCATGCTTGGTTCAAGGATGGTTCTGCACGATAGGCAGGTGCCACTCATAAGTGGACAGCAGCAGAATTACAGTCCCTTTCTGGGATCTCCCTGAATGATAGTGGTGAAGGAAAATCCTCCCAATGGACAGAAGTTCGAGCAGTGTACCTGGTTGTTCAGTTAGCCTACAAGGAAAAGTGGCCAGATGTGAGACTGTATATTGATTCATGGGCTGTGGCTAATGGCTTGGCTGGATGGTCAGGGACTTGGAAGGGACATGATTGGAAGATTGGTGACAAGGAAGTATGGGGAAGAGGTATGTGGATAGATCTCTCTGAATGGGCCAAAAAAGTAAAGGTAATCATGTCTCATGTGAATGCTCACCAAAGTGGTACCTCTGAAGAGGAGGACTTTAACAATCAAGTGGATAAGATGACACGCACTGTGGAGACTGGCCCTCTTCCTTCCTCTGCCACTCCCAATGGGCACATGAACAAAATGGACATGATGGCAGGGATGGAGGTTATGCATGGGCACAGCAAGATAGACTTCCACTCACCAAGGCTGACTTGGCCACAGCACTGCTTAGTGCCCTATTTGCCAGCAGCAAAAGCCGACGTTAAGTCCAAGGTACGGAAACATTCCTCGGGGAGATCAACCGGCAACTTGGTGGCAAGTTGATTATATAGGACCATTTCCTTCATGGAGGGGGCAGTGTTTTGTTCGGACTGGAATAGACACCTATTCTGGACATGGATTTGCCTTCCCTGCACGCAATGCTTCTGCCCAAACCACCATCCATGGACTTACAGAATGCCTCATCAACCGGCATGGCATCCCACATAGCATTGCTTCAGATCAAGGAACTCACTTCACAGCTAATTCAGTGTGGCAATGGGTCCATGCCCATGGAATCCACTGGTCATATCATGTTCCTCATCATCCTGAAGCAGCTGGCTTGATAGAACGATGGAATGGGCTCCTGAAGACACAGCTGCGATGCAAACTACGTGGCAATAACTTGCAAGGCTGGGCCAGTGTTCTCCAGGAAGCTGTATACACTTTAAACCAGTAGTCTGTTTTAAACCATAAAACAGTATGGTGCTGTGTCTCCAATAGCCAGGAATCATGGGTCCAGGAACCAAGGAGTGGAAACTGGAGTGGCACCACTCACTATTACTCCTAGTGACCCACTTGCAACATTTTGCTTCCTGTTCCAGCAACCCTATGTTCTTCAG
Organism: Nesogale talazaci; assembly: GCA_004026705.1. Classification (NCBI taxonomy): domain Eukaryota; kingdom Metazoa; phylum Chordata; class Mammalia; order Afrosoricida; family Tenrecidae; genus Nesogale; species Nesogale talazaci. The sequence goes on along the minus strand of PVJH01005667.1, from coordinate 42,577 downwards.
GCCTAGAGGTCCTAGTCCCAAAGGATGGAACACTCCCACCTGGAAGTACAGCACGGATTCCACTGAACTGGCAGCTGAGAATGCCCCCTGGCCACTTTGGCCTTCTCATGCCTTTGGATCAACAGATGAGGAAGAGTTTCACTGTACTGAGTGGTGTGATTGACCCATATTACCAAGAAGAAATTGGACTGGTGTTATGTAATGGGGGTAAAGAAGAATATGTTTGGAATCCAGGAGATCCCATAGGCCGACTCTTAGTGCTACCATGCACTGTGATAAAAGTAAATAGTAAATTACAGCAACCCCATCATGACAGAACATCTAATGACCTGGACCCCTCAGGAATGAAGGTCTGGGTCACCCCTCCAGGCAAAAAAACACAACCAGCTGAGGTCATTGCTGAGGGCAATAGTATGAGAAGGATAGTAGAAGAAGGTAGTTCTACCTACCAGTTACGACCACATGATCAAATGCAAAAGCAAGGCTTGTGATTGTTCGTGTATTTTCTGTATATGAGCTTATTGAATATCTTTTCCTTGTTCATGTATATTGGCTACAATTGGCTTCAGTGTGTTCTCATTTAAATGTATGATAGATGTTTCATGTTAAGGATAAGTTTGATTTCATTAATGTCTGGAAATTTTTTTTTTTTGGCATCACTGCCTCTGGTGGTCATGAGCGCTACCCAGTGCCACTCCTGAGAGCCGGCCGCTGGATTTGAACCACCAGGCCCGCAGGCTGCAATTCCACACTCAACCATTTATGCCACCGGGGCTCAGCCCTGGAAATTTTATATGGCTAAATAATTGTGTACAGGTGCCACGTTGGCAAGGGGTGGGTTGTTATAGGTAAGTTTGTGGTGCCAACATGGCCAAAGATGATAGGTAGGTCTGTTGTGACAACATGGACAATGAACACACACGGTCAATTGAAGGGCGGAAATAGAAAAGGCTTGGCAAGCTCCGCCCTTGCTCTCTTGCTTTCGGGTCTTTGGACCAGACCCCTGTCTTGTTCGTCCTGTGCCTCGACCTCCAAGCAACACTACCCATCGGACACCTAATCATGGACTGTGGAGCTGTGAGTTGAGGTTCCTTCAAGCCCTACTTCGCCACGCTCCTGGGATGTACATCTCTTGAGCTGGGGACTGTTGGACTCTGTCATCTGGCTGACTGTTGGCGACCTGCTCTGCTGTTTGCTGCCTGTGACCAGATAGCCTGAATTGCTCTACAGAGGACTGCTCAGTGGCCCACAAGACTTGAAGGACTGCCAGTGTACTAGCTGTCTCATGCAAGTGAGTTGCACCGAGCAATTTGTACTGTTTTATAGATGGTGAACTGTTTCTTTCTTATCTTATATACCCTTCTCTATATATAAATATACAAAGAGAATTACTAGTGTCCTGGTTTTATTTCTCTAAGAGAACCCTGCCCGACACAATTGCCTACTGAGGAGGTGGGAAAAGGACCTGAACAGAAGTTTCACAGAGGCAGAAATTCGAAAGGCCAATAAACATATGAGAAAATGTTGCCAATCATTAGCCATAAGAGAAATACAAATTAAAACAACTATGAAATACCACCTAACATCCTCAAAGATAGCCCAACTCAAGAAATCAGAAAGCAACAAATGTTGGAGGGGCTGTGGGGAGATAGGAACTCTCATCCACTGCTGGTGGACTGTAGGAATATACAACCACTATAGAAATTGATTGGGCAATATCTAAAACAGATGAAAATTGAGCTACCATATAACACAAAAATTCCTCTGCTGGGCATATACCCAGAAGAGGCAAGAAACAAACCAAGACCAGATATCTGTGCTCCAATGTTCATCGCAGCACAATTCACAATTTCAAGGAATTGGAAACAACCCAAATTTCCATCAACTGATGAATGGATTAAAAAGCTGTGGTACATGCATACAGTGGAGTACTATGCATCACTGAAAAGCAGAGATGGAGACCCGGAACACTTCGCCGCATGGGAAGAAGTGGAAGAAATTACGCTAAGTGAAATAAGCCAAGTGGAAAAGGACAAGAACAACATGAGTTCGCTGAGGTAAGCTTAAAAAGATGCAAAGAGGGCAGAGGGAAAAAGTTACTGTGTATGACAATTCCTGGTGTGAGGTGCACGTAAGCATGGGAAGGGTCAGACCAAACACAGGGCTACATAGGGTAGCAAACTAAAAAGAAGGGTGGGGAGCAAAGATAGCAATGTGTAGCTGGGAAAGAGGGTACTAACTCATCCAAGGGAGGGGTATTGTTTATATTTATATCTCCACAAGGAAGGGACCAGATTTAAACCCAGTGTTCCAGGATATGAATGCAGTGTGATGGAGCCAGTGGAGGGGTCTGAGGGCCCAGCCCCAACCTCAACTACACAGACAGCCCCCCTCCCTCCAGAAGAATTTTTTTTCCCTCCAGAAGAATTTACTTTAGAGGACAGTACCGAAGATGCAGCTCAGGGAGAGGGACATGTTTGACCAGAGCACACGGGAGCAAATGAAGGGGGAGGAAGAGAGATTGGAGTGCACCCTGGCCCACCAAGCCGTGAGGATGATGTCCCCATTCAGAACAGTCAATCCCATAGAGGACTATATGGCCAGCCCTACTAGGTGACACAACATCCCTTGCTGACCCAAGGCCCTACAGGAGAAAACACTGGAGAGACAAGATTGGGATTGCACCAGTCTGACCCCACCACACCGAGGAAAAATACTAAGGGTGTGCAGCAGAGCAGGGGGAGCAAAGTATTGAGATCCTGAGGGAGTGCCAAGGATAGACTTTGAGACCAGGGCATGACACCCCAATGAACTTAACCAGAAGACACTTCTAGAGGTCAACAAACAGATCTTGAATTATTTACAAGCTTTTCTTTTTTGTTGTTGTTGTTTTAATTGTTTTACTTATTTATATGTCTTTTTGTGGACATTGGTTCTTTTGCTGTCATCATCATTTTGTTTTCTTTTGTCACTTCCTCTTGCTATGTCTTGCTTTTTTTGTGGAAGCATATTATTATCCCTGCAGATCTAGCTAAATCAGATGGGCTGGATGAACAGTTTGAAGGAGAAAACAATGGAAATGATGGGTTCAGGGGGACATGGGAGAGGGGGAGGTGGGGGAAAGAAAATGGCATTGACCAACTCAGGGCAAAGGAACAACAAGTGATCCAAAATCAGTGGCAAGGAGGATGTGAGAGGCCTGATAGGGATTGATCAAGGGTAATGTAACCAAAAGAAATTACTGAAACTCAAATGAAGGCTGAGCAGGATAGTGAGATGAGAGGAAAGTCAAAGGATACAGAGGAAAGAAATGGGAGGCAAAGGACATTTATAGAGGTCTAAATACAGGAATGCATATATGTATGTATGTAGGTAGGTATAAAGTTGATGAGGAAATAGATCTACCTGTATATACTTAGAGGGTTACTTAGAGGGTTAGTATTAAGGCAGTAAATGGACATTGGGTCTCCACTCAAGTACTTCCTCAATGCAAGAACACTTTGTTCTATTAAATTGGCACGCCATGATACCTTCCCAACACAATCACTGAAGACAAATGTGTGCATAAGCAAAAGTGATGAAGAAAATTGATGGTGCCCAGCTATCAGACGATATAGTGTCTGGGGTCTTAATGCAGCCATCTACCTGAGAAGCAACAGAGCCCATAAGGAAGAAGCACACCAGCTTGTATGACCAGAAAGGGTTGAAGGGATTAGTTATGAGGTATCAAAGAAGAAAAATCATATCATTGTGTGCCCAATTTTTCTGATATGATTGCTGAAGATAAATGGGTGCATAAGTAAATGTGGTGAGGAAAGCTGATGGTGCCTGGCTATCAAAAGATATAGCATCTGGGGTCTTCAAGGCTTGAAGGTAAACAAGCGGCCATCTAGCTCAGAAGCAACAAAGCCCACATGGACGAAGCACACCAGCTTTTGTGATCATGAAGTGTCAAAGGGCTCAGATATCAGGCATCAAATAACTAAAAATTTTATCACTGTAAATGAGAGGGGAGTACAGCTTGGGGACCCAAAGCCCATCTGTAGGCAATGGGATGTCCCCTTACAGAAGGGTCATGGGGAGAAGACGAGTCAGTCAAGGTACAGTGTAGCAATGATGAAATATACAACTTTCCTCTAGTTCTTCAATGCTCCCCACCCCCTGGACTATCATGATCCTAATTCTACCTTACAAATCTGGCTAGACCAGAGAATGAACACTGGTACAGATAGGAACCGGAAACATTGGGAATCCAGAATAGATGACCCCTTCAGGACCAGTGGTGAGTTTGGCGATTCTAGGAGGGTGAAGAGAAGGTGGAGGTAGAAAAGTAGAACTGATTGTAAGGTTCTACATATAATCTCCTCCCTGGGGGATGGACAACAGTGAAGTGGGTGAAGGGAGAAATCAGACAGGGTACAATATGACAAAAGGACTGGTCTCTTCTGATTGCATGTCCAAACTATATGAGACTAAGTCTCACCATCCTGACCTCTAAAGAGCATTCTGGCCATGCTTCTTCCATGACAAATTTGTTCATTCTTTTGAAAGTCCATGGTACTTTCTTATTATTTTTTGGCATCATTGCTCTCTGGTGGGTACTTTCAATAGTCTTCATTAATGCCACAATTCAAATGAATCAATCAATTTTTCTTTGGTCTTTCTTCGTCAGTGTTCAAATTTCACATGCATGTGAGGTGATTGAAAATACTATGGCTTAGGTCAGGTGCACTTTAGTCCTCAATTTAAAGTCCTTGTTCCTCAATACACTAGAGAGGTCTCGTGTAGCAGATCTACCCCCCATGCAATGTATAAGAGAGCATTACTGTTTCTGGGATGGTTTCTATTAGTGTGGCCTGAACAAGTAGTCCTGGAAAAGTCTGCCTCTGTCTATTTTGAGCCAAATAAAAGCCTGTGTGTTTCCTTCTCTCCCTCCAAGTCACCCTTCCAAGTAGTGGGCTGGACTCCTGTGTCCATTTCCAATGAGTGATAGCGTAACTCACTCTTAATAACAAGAGATGACTGGATGATCACCATCTGTGGCCCTCGTTATCACATGGTTGGCTAAGGCACTGCACCAGTTGCACCTGGATGTCCCCTGTACTGCAGGAACTGTTGGGAAATCTATAAAATCATCTGACTCGCTCCATGAAAATAAGCCAAATAAACCTAGGACATATTCCTTAGGTATGATTATCCTTTGATTGCTTTGTTTCTTCTGTTGGCTCTGTGAAAGGAGCCCTGGTGGGGCAGTAGTTATGCTTTGGGCTGTGACCCACAGGGTCAACAGTTCAGAATCACCAGCAACTCCAAGGGAGAATGACTGCATCTCTATTCCCATTCACAATTCCAATCTCAGAAAGCCACAAGTGGTTGCTGTGAGTCAGCATTGAGTCAATGATGGTTAGTTTTGCATTTGGGGCTCTGTGAGAGTTGTAGGATCATTTGATGCTCTGACCAGTTTGACTAAACAGACCCTGAATGTTAGCAGGGAAATCTTGTGGCTGTTAACCGCGGAAATCAGCCAAATGAAGAAAGCAGTCCCCCAAAAGTAGATCTCTCTGGATAATCAGACAGTCACTAAAGAAGGGCATGTGTTGCAGTAAATGAAGAGCAATTCTGTGTATACATAACAGCCTAACACCAGAAAACCATCAATCTGTATGAAAAGGTCTGGCATACACCTGGCAGTGTGTCTTCTGTGGCTTCATGGGTTTCCCCTCTACTGGACAAGGGTTTTTGCTAGCTGTTGATCTCAGGCTCAGAGTTCTTTGGCTGTGTTTGCCTATATGGCTGCTATGGCCTGTGTCTCTGGCTTTAGCAATGCTGCCATCCATACATACAATGATAAAGTCTCCTCTTAGGGCCCTCAGGGACTTTGCAGAAGAAAGGCGTGGTCATGCTAAATTGTAAGATTGATGCTCTAGCATGCAGCAAGTTCACCTACACTTGCTACATCACTCTTACATAACACATCCTGGGGTGGCCTTGGCAGTCTGGAATCCTGGCACCAAGCCTCCTTTAGTCATCAGCTTAAAAGCCTCTGCCTCAATCAAAAACTCAATGCCCTCAAGGCGATTTTGAGTTAGGATGACTGTATAGGACAGGATAGAACTGACTCTGGGGATTTCCCAGACTGTAACTCTACAAGAATAGAAAGCCTCATCTTTCTACCTAAGAGAAGTTGGTCCTTTCAAAGGGCTGTCTCTGCAGTTAGCAGCCCAACACAGAGCCACTCTGCCACTAGGGGTCCTCCTTGCTTCAATCCAGGGGGGCATGAAAACGCAAGTTGTCTCTGAGACCACCTCCAGCACAGTATCAGAAAGCAAGCACTCGAAAATTCCGACATCACTATCCTGGAGCAACCAGCTTCCCCCTCCAGTCAGTTGGCCCTTTCCATTTTTAGAGGTAAATTTGGTTCTGATCCTTGCCCAGACAGTCCTACTTAGGTAATCTGTGCTCTTTACAATGTGTGCCCTGCTTCCCTGGTTCATTCTTCTGCAAAGAGGAAACCTCTTTGACATTCCATTTAGAAAGTAGTTGTCCCTCCTTAAAATTAGTGTCAGAACCTCCCCCCCCCAAAAAAAATAAAGCAACCTCACATAGACCAAAGTCTATAGAGAAAAGGGTCACAGGCCATGCACAAATATTTTTCTTTTGGGGGGAACTCTTACATATATTATAATAATCCAATTATATGAAACACACTTGTACATACATTGCCATCATCAATTCCTAAACATTTCTTTCTACTTGAGCCCTTGGTATCAGCTCCTCTCCTTGTGCTCCCCCCATCCCACCCTTGTGAATCCTCGATCAATTATATAGTATTATTTTTGTTCCTATAAATATTTTCTATACTAAAATACTAATGCAAGCAAGAGATGTAGAAATCTTTAAATCTATCTCTTTTAGGAAATAGAAGAAAGAACTAGGAGGCAAAAGACATTCATAGAGGTGTAAATATAGGCATGTACATATGTAAATATTAACATATAATGTTAACATGTCACATGTGTTGACATATATGTTAAAATTAACATGTAATGGTAGGGCTATATATCTATGTGTGTACTCGGTTCTAATAACTTGGCATTCCATGATGTTCCCTATGCCAACACATCTCTGAAGACAAAATGGATGTATAAGCAAGTGTGGTAAAGAAAGCTGATGGTGCCTGGCAATTAAAAGATATAGCCCCAGAGATCTTAAAGATTTGAAGATAAATAAGAAGCCATCTAGCAGGGAAGCAACAAAGTCCATATGGAAGAAGCACACCAGCCTGCGTGATCACAAGGTATTCACAAGATCAGGTATCAGACATCAGAAGCCCCTGAACAACCATATCAATGCAAATGAAGTGGAGATGGAGTGGAGATCCAAAGCCCACCTGTAGACAACTGAACACCCCTCACAGAAGGGTCACAAGGAAGGGATGAGCCACTAAGGTGCAGTGTAGCACCGATGAAACATACAAAATCCCTCTAGCTCTTTAAATGGGCTCCCCACCCCCACCATGACCCCATTTCTACCTTTAAAATCCAGCTAGACCAGAACATGTACACTGGTACAGATGAAAACTCTCAACACTCAGAATTCAGGATAGATAAACCCATCAGGAACAGTAATAGGAGTCACGGTACCATGAAGGTAGGGGAAAAGTGGAGAGAGAAATGAGAAACTGATTGCAATGATTGATGTATAACCACCACACACACACACACACAGGGTGACAAACTACAGAAACATGGGTGAAGGGAGACAGCAGATGGTGCAAGATATGAAAATAATTAATAATTTCTAATTTATCAAGGGCACATGGGGATGAGAGAGGGGGAAAAAGCGGAGCTGATACCACGGGCTCAAGTAGAAAGAAAATGTTTTGAAAATGATGATGGCAATATATGTATAAATGTGCTTAATACAACTGATGTATGGATTGCTATAAGAGCTGTAAGAGCCCCCCAATAAAATGATTTACAAAAAAATAACAAATAATCTCTCTCTTTACAAGTAGGAGCCCTAGTACCAAATTGGGCTTCATTGGGCTGCTAGCTGCAAAGTTGGCAGTTCAAAATCCTCAGCTATTCTGAGAGAGAAAAGCTTTCTACTCCCACAAAAAAAAAGTCTTGGAAAGCCACAGCAGGTATTTCTACCCTGCCTGATAGTGTTGCTAAGAGTTAGCATCAAGTTTGTTTGTTTGTTTGTTTGTTTGTTTGTGGGTGGAATTCCTACTCCCTTAAAGAGTTACAGTCGTAGAAACCTACAAAGGTGGCTATTTCTACCCTGTCCTATAAGGTCACTGTGAGTCAGAATGGACTCCACCTCAGTGAATTTCATTTTTTAAGTTTTCTCTCTTTTAGAATAGATTTGTGAAGAGAAACAGAAGAGTTCTGGCTTTTCTACCATCTTTAAGAGCAGATACGCAACTGCCTCAGGAAAAGATGTACAATCGTCCCATTCCTCATTATAAACATCTTGTAAAGCTCAGGGACATTGGAAGAGTTTGTCCTCAGCCAAACACAGCTTCCTGCTTCTAAGAAAGGGAAGAGGGAAACGTTGAAAGGGCTTTGGACACTGGAGATGGTTAGTTTCTGTAAACACAAGTGAATCAGACACATGTGGAATAAATTTCTCTGGAAGTTAAGAAAAGATGTTGAGTTCCTCCTGCTGGACTGGAAAGTGGAAAAGGGGTAGCTGAAGCGGGAGGTGCATCAGAGGTAAGAGAGAGAAAAGGCCTGTTAAAAGTTGGAGTTATCTGAATGTCCCAGTGATCACAACATTCCAGGAATGCACTTCCTGGGACCACATCCTGAACTTGCTTATTTTTCAGACCCTCTCTACTTCGGATGTCACAAATTTAAATATTCTCCTTCCCAACCACAATTATCTAACTTTCCAGAACTCTCACTTCCTTATTGTTAACCACACAATTACATCAGTGGACTTCAACTCAAGAGATGACTCTATTGGACAGGATGGAAATGCAGCCTGGTGTTTCTGAGATAAAATATTTTCAAGAGCAGACAGCCTCATCTTTTCCCCATAGAGTAGCTGGTGGATTTGAACCACTGACCTTGCAGTTAGCAACCTAACACTTCACCCACCATCCCACCAGGATTCCTTCTATACCTCCTTGAAAGGATTTTCTTTCTCTTCCCCATTTCCCTGGGGCAATCTGAATGCATACTGCAACCTTCCCTGAAGGAAGATGTTTCAAGAATGATGATGGCAATAAATGTGCAAATGTGGTTTGCATACAATTGATATATGTATTGATTGTGACAGGAGTTGTATGAGCCCCCAATAAAATGATTAACAAAAAAAGGACTAAACCTCACAATTAATTTGCATTTATTTAAACTGACTCAGGTCTCTTGAAAGGCAATGGATAGTCAATCTGTTTCCTTTCTACCATTCTTTAGGTTAGTAGTTTTTATCAGAAGTAACGAGGAAATTAAAATGAGAAATTCTAGGCCCAAACACTTTCCCTACAACTCCGAAAAACCTAGTTTTGCTTTGAAAATCACCTTTATGCCTTAAATATGAAACACGTTCTGTATGATCTAATTAAGTTACTTGGAAATATTTTTATAAGCATGCATTTTTAATACCGAAAAACCATCCCACACATTGCCCTTGATTCGATTCCAATGCAGCGTGACCCTTTATCAGGTTTCTGAAGCTATACGTTTATATGGGAGCAAATAGTCTCATCTTCCTCTGAGGCAGTGGGTCATGGGTTGGAAATATTGAAGATAGTACACAGTACGTATAGGAAATAATTGGCTGTCAACATTAAATGAGCCAAAGAAGCAGGCTGTATTAGAGCTTAAATTCTGAGCACCCTGGTCTGCAAAGAAGTATGGAATGGCAGTGACAGCCCAAAATCCATTTCCAGAGTCACTGCATAGATTCAGATTTCATTGAAAGTTTTCTGATTATCAATCAAAAATGTAGAGAATCTTGCCCTCAGAAGATCCGCAGAGCAGATTTTGCCTGCCTTCACCTCCAGCCAACCCAGGAAGGGGCAATCTCTCTCTTGGGGATTTATATAGGTATGTCCTTGACAGAAGTCATCTTACCGGGGCCAGTACAGGAGGTCCAATAGTCATTAGTCATTACATCGTGTAACATTGTTTAAAAAAAACTTGCTAATTTCCTATAATCATTATTAAAAAACTGTTTCTTGTTTATTAACTGATGGGGTGGGAACTGAACTCTGGAACAGCTCTGAGGAGAAACCTGGCTGCTTTCCTTCTACAAACACTTGCAGGAGTAAACTTGAATTTCTCAAGTCAACTTAGTCTCCGCTTTTGGCTACGGTGACAGGCTCTCCCAGACTCCTTGCAACCCAACTGGAAAACCACAGCTTGCAGAAATAATGCTTGGAGGGGAGTGTAACAGGAGCAAGACAGACAATGTAACATTGTAAAGTAGCTTATGAAACCAGTAAAGTCTGTATCTCAGTCAGCTTTCAGATCACAAAATTCTTCCTACAAGAATGGGTTCAGCTGGCTTAAAAGGCATGCATAGCAAGGACACTTGTGATGGCCAAGTGATCTAAAATGCTGGTTTCTACACTAACCTGAGATTCTAATTAAGAATACAAGAGTTGTACACGTACTCAACTAATTGTGCTAACCCAGAACTGCGCATGCACCTGAAAAGGGGGGCCAGGAAAGAGCTTGTAAAAACCATGACTGTCCAAACTGCCCAAACCAGATACCTTCTCCAAGAAACACATACTGATTGTTGACTAAGATAACAACCCTATCCCCCCAAAAATGGAAGAGACCTTGCTGTATTTGGTGTCACCCCTGTCAATCTGTCCTTCGTCTCTATTCTTTACTAAATGCTTAATAGAATTTTGATTTTCTAGTCTTTTTGTCCTCACCAGTCTCTGAGATCAGAACCACTGCCCGAGCATTAGCATCTAATGCTTACTCAACATTGCAACCAGAGCACTGAGGTCAGAAAAAGAGAGTCCTTTAGAAAATGATGATGACAACATAAGTACAAATGTGCTCAACACAATGGATAGATTGTGATACAAACTGTAAGAGTCCCCAATAAAATAACTTATTGAGGCTAATAATAAATAAGTAAAAAGAGAGACTCTGGATACAATACAATCAAATCCTGCACAGGACAAAGACAAAGCCTCCTGATGAGGGAGACCATCAGCATAAGATCATAATGGTGTCCAAGGATTCACAGAAACATGGCCGCTTACGATACGGAGAGCAAGTGGAACTGTCACAGGAGCTGCTCTGTGTTTATAATTTCACTTAGCACAAATAAAGCTTGCAAACAAGTTTTATCTTTGCTGCACAGCCTCACTTGGTAGCTCTGATGGCAGGACAAGCTGCTCTATCCTCTATGGCTTTCCTGCTCTTGGAGGAAACATTGTGAGCCATCTCTGCACTGCACATCAGCAACACTTCCAACTCCTTGTCATTTAAACCAGGAACTTGTGGAAGCCACTGGGCAGTATGCTCCCTTAAGGAATGGTGGGCATCAAGATCTGATCTTTGAATCTGCTCTTCGCCCTGCTGTCAATACTTCTGAGTTTATGCCAGTTCTGCTTAATTGTGACATTTCAATATGACAGGTGCCAGCTGAATGTCTTGGCCCTCTTTTGTATAATGCTAGGTTCATGAAAGGTCTGATGGCAGCCATGATACTGGTGGGAGATGGCTGCCACCTTTCTTGGTAGCACTGAGGGAAATAAAATTGTTATCCCTTGTTATGTCTTTTGTTTCTTTGTGTCCACAACTTTCCCATTTGAGTTATCAGTAATTGCTCGTGTATCCTGATTTGTGGGAAACAGAAATATTTCTCCCAAGTTGTATCTCCCAAATAGATGCCAAACTTAGCTGCTTGCTACACATGGCAAATGACGCTATACTTGGAGGTCAACAGAACTAGGTCAGGGGTTATTCTCCCTAAGGTTTATCAGCCATCTACAGCATTCAGACTGCATAGTCTGTCCCACCCTAAGTAGGGCCCTTTGGACAATAGTAGTAGACTACTTCCTTAAAGTGACCAGATTTTAAGGGGGACACCATTTTGAGAGTGGGGGGGGTGTCTTGATTAAAAATTTGGTCTAGATGGAGCAACAAAAATTTTCATAGAATGCAAAAATAGTATTTTAATGTACTTATTTTCATTTTAAAATGCCAAAGGACATTGTTAAATTGTAATAAGCGGGACGTCTGGTCACTTTATTATAGACACCCAGGGAGGTTGAGCCCATTCAAGGATGACCAGGGTTAGGCTGCCATATTGAGTCTAGGGTCCACCTTTCTTGTCACTTGTATGTCCTTGGTGAAGTCTAAAGTGAACAGACATCCCGCTTTTGGCGGGACAGTCCCCATTTCAAACAATTTTTCCTGCATCCTGCGGCATTTTTAAAAAGTTGTGATTTTTGGAAAGAATGCACAACAAGAACGGTGGGAGAACGGGAAGGGAATGCACCCCCTCTTACCTCAATGGTGTCCCGCTTTACCAATGTTAAAATCTGGTCACATTACCTTAGTCATTCCCCTTCCTATTACATGTACACCCCTAACTCATCCCCTTCCTGTCACTGTATATCCCCTCCTTGTGATGTGTATGCCAATTGTACTGTCCCTTCCTATGATGTGTGGTTATCTGTAATCACTCCCCCGAAGTAAATCTAAATCTTGGTTAGCAATAAACTTTGTCACTCCAGCTCCCCCTGGCTTCCTGCCCATGCTGTGCTTGAACATGGCTATTGAGATCATGGCCATCCAAGAGGTAAGTATGCTACCGTGAAATGTGTCTGAGTCCATATTTAACTCTCTCTTCTATCTCTCATAATTTCTTTGACTTTACTATGATTTTTACTTATTGCTGTACAATTGCACCTACTGGACCCATGGTGATGTGTTAGGGGCTGGCACCCCGACACTGATTGTCTACTTCATCAATTTCAAACTGCAGAAGTTAGTAAAAACTTCAATTCTCTTATCTTTGGCATTAGTGGGTGGCACATAAGTTTAAATAATACTTTTTAACTGATCTGTCATGTAGGCACATGGATATTTTCTTATCAAGGTTATACTTCATGATAGACCTTGATTTCTTTTTGATAGTGAATGTAATGTCATTTATCCTCATTTGTCATTACCAGCATAGTAGACCAAAATGATTGTCTGATTCAAAATGGCCATCACCAGTCCATTTCAGCCCACTGATCCCCAAATGATCAATCTTTATGTGTTCCATTTGAGTTTTGACAACTTCAGTTTTCCTGGATTCATACTTCATACATTCCATGCCCTAATTATGAGTGGATTTGCAACTGGTTCTTGCAATTTCAGTCATGCCATATCAACTAACAAGGTTCTGAAACCTTGATTCACATGACTAAGACTGACTCTGAGAAGAAAGTTCTCCCCCAGTTGTCTATTGAAGACCTACCAACCTGGAGGACTCATCCTCTGGCGCTATATCGAAGGATGTTCCACTACATTTCATATCGTTTTCAATTGCTAATTTTCTTTCAGAAGTGGACCACCTCTTCTAGTCTATCGTAGTCTGGAAGCTTTGCTGAAATCTACTCATGGGCACAAATTTTTAAAATATTTTCTAAATCACTTTATTGGGGGCTAGTACAACTCTTATCACAATCCATACATACATACCTGTGTCAAGCACATTTGCACATTTGCTGCCCATCATCATTCTCAAAACATTTTCTTTCTACTTGAACCCTTCGTATCAGCTCCTCATTTTTCCCTCCCTCCCTGCTCCCCCCTTTTAATATTTTTTAACCTAATAAGCTCTTCTACTTACCCCATCACTCCACCTTCTTAAAACCCTCAAGCCATGGAGGATGCCCGCCTGCCTTGTTATACTCGCCTCTCCCTCTCCGTGGGCTCCTGCCCATTAGCCTTTGAAGATGCTGCATAAGCTTGTTTGTAACTGGTCTCCTCATTCTCACCTTTGCCCATGAGAACCAAATATTCCTTCAGTATATGCCCTCTTTTCTCACTCCCAACATTATTATATATTCTTCCCCCTTCCTGAAATGCTCTCTTTCCCTGCTCTCTTCTTGCCACTCCAACATCTCCTACTTTTTCTTCAAATACCAGATTAAAAGTCACTTCCTTTAAAATGCTATCAGATTCTGTTAAACGCCCTTATAGCTCTGTTTACTTCAAAGTTCAAATAATCAGCACCCTAGCTAGTAATTCTTTTCCGTGCTGCCATACTACATACTCTGTGGTTGGGCCCCTGCTTCTTGGTCACTGGCATGCCCCCATGCCTGGCACTTAATGACTAATGTCTAGAGGGCACTTTCTACATGAGAGAGCAAGTGATCCAATTTCTTCTAGCTTAATATATTTTCTTTCAACCTCCACCCAAATTCTTCTACTACTTTGTGGTTCTCATCACAGTCATGTATATTGAAATACACCCCTAGAGTTCCTGCATCTCCCCACTGAAACTGTCCTGCCAGAGTTGCTAAATCCTTGTTACTAAATCTAGAAGACATTAGCCCAGTCATTGCCTGAGTACTAGGCTTCTTCTGAAGGACCTCTCCCCCAGTTAACCCTGAGTTTCCTCAGTGTTCTCTTCTTGTCAATCTCACCTTCTACGCATTCTTCCCAAGCAATCTCCTCCACTTCCATGGTTTCAGGTTTTTCTGCACACTAATCATTCCTAAATTTAAATCCTGAGGCTATATGTCAGAGGTCCCGAAGACCAACGCCAGGATTCACAGGATCCTTCAAACATTTATAGTCCCAGAGCAGATGACATACAGAGGTAAGTAAGTCTTCACAGCGGAGACATAAAGGAAAAAAGTTCAGGCACCGTCTGAAGCTTCTTTATCGCTCTTTTCGCCCATGAGGAATCATAAAAGCACATTTTCCTTCTAGCAATGAAAATGCTGCAACACGTGCCTGATGTTTCTGCTCAAGAAAATTCTTGGGCACTCAATGTCCAAGGTTTTAATGGAGGCTGACTGGTCCCCTAGGCAACCTCTGCCTATTATAAAACTCCAGACTTCCCAAAGGAAAGAAAGTACTCAGCACAAATCACATTGCTCACACAAACACTGTCTATATCCAGACACAGTGAACCACCCTGACCAGTTAACTATTGACTGGAAATATTTTGAGAGCCAAATTCCCAATTACAAGCCCAGGGTCCACCATACATTCAGGCATCTCAAAGGATAATTGGTTCAGAACTGCCCTGTGAGCTGCTTTTGCCCAGATTGGACCTGTCTCTTGAACCCCAGAGACCACAAGAACTTTCCAACCTCCCACCAGCTTCCACATGCTGCACAAGCTCGTGCTTTTCCTCCACGATTCAGTGATCTGACGTTATCCTATGGTCTTTATTCCCTATTTCCCTTCTTTCTCGTCTCCCAAACTCAACCACTTCTCCCCACTTCCTCTCACATTTCCTTAGTGGGGAGCAGATGGGGCAGGCACTGTCATCTCCCTCCAGTACAGCCTAAACAGCCCTCAGAATGGGCTGTCCATCACACTCGCCCTCGCAAAACTCCACCCAATTCCCATGTAGCCTTCACTGTGATGTTTTAAATATGAAAATGGAATCATTTCACTTTATTACACTCTTTAAAGCATGGTTTCTGTGGGCTAGACCTGGGGCTGCTAACCACAGAATTGTCCATTGATTTGGGTTGATAATATCCTGCGATGGCTTCATGTTGCACTAAGAAGGGAGGCCTGGTAGAATACTGGTTATGAGTTGGGCTTCTAATTACAGGTCAAGAGTTCAAAACCACCAGTCACTCCTTGGGAGAAAAAGGAGACTTTCTACTTCTATAATATTCCTCTACTTTCGAAGGGCAGCTCTCTTCTTTAAAGTGGCACCAAACCTTATTATCACCCCTGAAAAAAATAATTTCCTTTAGAAAAATTAACACAAGGAAGTGCAGGTTAGGGATGTCCCAAATATCCAACTTTCCCCAATGCTATATTACTTCATTAACCCTGGTATCAACCCCCACACTTTCCCTCACGTTCTGCAATTTACCGCACCATCTCACAGGACTCACAAAGCATTAAGGAAATTATTCCTGTGCTTTGGGGAGCTGTGAAGTCCCAAATCAAAAGCTCAGGTGTCCTGTTGAAGGATCCTCCTCACCCAGAAGACCAATAAAGCAGGTGAAATGACATCACATGATATGTCACAGCTGAAGTCCCGAGAATCAGATGTCATGGAGAGGCGAAGTAGAAGCAAGGTTCAAGGAGAGGAACATGCCCCAGAGTAAATCAGGTCTCTGCAAATAAAGACGGGTGTGTGTGTGTGTGTGTGTGTGTGTGTGTGTGTGTGTGCTTTTAATATCTTTTGGATGTCTTAGAGTTCTGGTTAAGACTTCTGGGACTATATTAAATAAGAGTGATGATAAAGGGTAGCCGTCAGTTCCTGTTCCAAGGGGAAATGTTTTCAATATCTCTCCACTAAATAAGATGCTAGCCATTGGTTTCACATGTGGCCTGTATTATTAGGAATTTCCCGCCTCCTGTTTTATTTATCAAGAATGGATGTTGAATTTTATTAAATGCTCTTTCTGTATTGATTGATATAATCATATAGAAGTCATCCTTTATTTTGCTTAGATGGTGAATTCCATTGTTCTTCTTTTGCTTCTGGTGGTTTGGGGCACTACCCAGTGCTGCTCCTGAGAGCCACTGCTGGATTTGAACGGCCAAGCCCGCAGGCTGCAGTCCTGCACTCAACCATGTACGCCACGGGGGCTCAGCCCCTTCTTTCTTTTTTTTTAAGAGAGTAATGATATATAATTTTTTTAATTTATTATTTCAACAGTTTTATTGGCACATACTTCACATATAACACAATTCAATAGTTCAATCACTTGATCATATCAAGAATTGTATAATCATTACCACATCAGTTTTAGAACATTATCCCACCCCACCCTACCCCCATAGTTAAATTGCCTTTAAAATGAGTTGTGTATCACCATCCCCCCCACCCCACCCCCCCACTGTAGTTGGCTACCATATGTAGCCCTGGATTTGGTCTGGCCCCTGCCATGCTACCTGGGCCTCCCCTCCAGAAATTTCTGTATACAGTAGCTTTTTCCCTATGCTACCTATGCATTTTTTAAGCTTACCTCAGCAAACTTATGTTGTACATGTTCTTTTGCACTTGGTCTGCTTCACTTAGCCTAATTTCCTCCAGTTCTTCCCAAGCGGCAATTTGCTTCATGCATTCATCAATGCTCTTTAGTGATGCATAGCACTCTGTTGTATGTATGTACCACAGCTTTTTAATCCATTCATCAGCTGATGAAAATCTGGGTTGCTTCCAACTCTTTGCAATTGTGCACTGTGCTGCATGAACATTGGAGCACAGTTGTCCTACCGGGATTTGTTTCTTGTCTCTTCTGGGTATATGCCCAGTAGGGGGATTGCTGGATCATATGGTAGCTCAATTTCCATCTGTTTTAGATATCACCAAATCAGTTTTCATAGTGGCTGTACATATCTACAGGTCCACGCGCAGTGGATAAGAGTTCCTATCTCCCCATAGCCCCTCCAACACTTGTTGCTTTCTGATTTTTTTAATTGGGCTATCTTTGAAGGTGTTAGGTGATATCTCACTGTTTTGATTTGCATTTCTCTTATGGTTAATGATTGAAAACATTTTCTCATATGCCTTTGGGCCGTTCGGATATCTGTCTCCGTGACATTTCTGTTCAGGTCCTTTGCCCGCCTCCTCAGTGGACAGTCAGTTTGGGGGTTTGTTTGTTTGTTTGTTTGTTTGTTTGTTTGTTGAAAGCTATCAGGGTAGGTGTCAAAGGGATCAGTTATCAGGCTTCAAAGAACTAAAAATCATAACATTGCATGCCCATCTTCCTGATATGGTTGCTGATGACAAATGTGTGTATATGCAAATGTAGCAAAGAAAGCTGATGGTGCCAGGCTATCAAAAGATATAGCATCTGGGGTCTTAAAGGCTTGAAAGTAAATATGTTAACTCAGAAGTAACAAAGCTCACATGGAAGAAGGACACCAGTCTGTGTGACAGCGTGGTGTCAAAGAGATCAGATATCAAAGAACTAAAAATTATATCTTTATAAATGAGGGGAAGCACAGATTGGGGACCCAAAGCCATCAACAGGTGAACAGGTGAAGTGACATCTCCTTACAGAGGGGTTGCAGGGAGGAGATGATACAGTCAAAGTACAGTGTACCAACAATGAAATATGCAACTTTCCTCTAGTGCTTAAACACTTCTTCCCCCATACCCCCCGCCACTATCATGATCCTAATTCTACCTTACAAATCCAACTAGACCAGGGATCTACACTGGAGTTGGAAACATGAGGAATTCAGGATGGTTAGTCCCTTCAGGACCAGTAGTGAGAGTGGTAATACCGGGAGGGTAGAGGGAAGGTGAATTAGCAAGAAGGAACCAATTGCAGAGATCTACATATAACCTCCTTCCTGGGGTACAGACAACAGGGAAGTGGGTGAAGGGACACATTGGAGAGTGTATAATATGACAAAATAATAATAATTTGTAAATTATTAAGGATTCATGGGAGAGGGGGAGGGAGGGGAAATATGGGGATCTGATACCGGCAGTCCAAGTAGAAGGAGGATGTTTTGAGAATTATGATAGCAACAAATGTGCAAATGTGGTATGCAAACAATTAATGTAAGTATTGATTGTGATAAGAGTTCTATGAACCCCCAATAAAATAATTTTTAAAAAATGAGTTGTGCAATCACAATCAGTTTCAGTGCTCCCTGCTTCCACCCCCACTTAATTGTCTAATGCCCAAATCCCCTTTCTCTCTTTATCACCCACCCACACCCCTATTTCCCCTAACAAACGCCATATCTGTTATTATCACTGTTTTTCTAATATTAAACCATGCCTGCTTATCTGATATGAATCCCACTTGATTATGATCTTTTTTAACTCTTTTTACATTCTGTTGACAGAAATTTGATGAAATTTGTGGCATCTATATTCATCAGAGATATTTGTCTATAATTTTCAATTCTGATGATGTCTTTGCCTGATTTAGGTATGAGGGTTATCTTGCTTCATAAAATTAGTTTGATAGTATATTATCCATTTATATAATGTGTTCATGTAGGATTTGTGTTAATGCTTCTTGGAAGAATACCCCAGTAAAACCACTGGGTCCTGGATTTGTTGATGTTGAGAATTTTTTATGACCGGACCTACTTTTTTGTATGTTATAGGCTTGCTTAGATTTTCTGCATCGACAATGCTCATCTAAGTAGAAAATGTGGTTCCAGAAATGTATTCATTTCATCCAGATTTTCAAATTTTTGGAAGACAATTTTTCATAATACTGTCTGAGTATTTTCTTTATTTCAGTTGGTTCTCTTATAATGTCACTCACTTCATTTCTTATTTGTAACATTTGCTTTTTCCCATTCTTTTCCTTTGTTAAGCTTGTCAGTGGTTTATCATTTTGTTAACCTTTTTGAAGAACCAACCTCTTGTCTTCTTGATTTTTTTCTATAATTTTTAAACATTTTCTGATTCATTTCTTTCAAGCAGGTTTCCTGGTTTCTGCACAATGCTCGCCAGGAAGTGTGTGGTTTTTGCCTTGTACAGATTATACCCCCAAGGAAACAAAAGGTGGTGATTTGGGCCACTGGTAATGTAGAGATTCTAAATACATCCCATCTTTATTCATTTCCATTAGCATAACAGAGAGCTCTCTTCAAAATGGGATTATTGCCACCAGGAGAGGGGCTAGAAATTACAATACATCACAAAAGGGATTGTGTTAGGCTGGTTGACTAGCAAAACAAATCGAGTGACACTCATATGTGGAAGAGAGAGCTTTATATCAAGCAATGTGGGAAATGAAGTAAATGGATGAAAATAAAAGTGGCCAAATTCCCTATGCTCAGAATTGCCAGGCTTGGACGACCAATTCTGGTGGGGGAAGACACCCACAGCTGGGAGACAGAGATGACTCCAAACACACCTTGTCCAGACTGATCATTGTCCCCACAATAGCCCCCACAAAGGTGCTGCTGTAGAGACATCTCCTACTTGTGTCTGGCGGCTCACTATATGCCCCACAACTATCTATCTCATAGAATAAAGCTTCATCCTGAGACCAGCATAATGCCCATCACTCAGCTTGAGTGTCACCAATCATACAACTTCTTGCTCCACGGATGTAAATAAGCATGCAAATAAAGTGTACAGGACTAATATGAGAGAATTGGTCAGTTAGGCCAGTCCAATGTTTAGAGAGTATAGCCATCTGTGTAGTTACACAACTTTATGCCAACTTGATAAGAGAATGTTGAGGTTTCTTTTATAAGGTCACAGCCTGATTGATCCCACCTTGGGGTGTGGCCTTCTCACAAGGGTTCTGGGACTTCCTCTCTTCCTCCTTGGAGGCAGGACACACACACTGTTTCACAGTCCTGTTGAAAAGCCATATGGAGCCACGCTGATGGCAGCCGGAGTCCTGGAGGTGCTCCCACTGCTATTGGACTCACAGGACTTTCCACCCACTGGCCTGTGATCTTCCTGCATTCGGCATCATTGCAATGTGTTGCATGAGCCTAAAGAGGAATTTACAGACTGGTATTGTTAGGTAGAATAGTATAGGGGAAAGGGCATCCATTGTGCATTCTCAGAGGTTCAAGCTATTGATCAGAAAAGGGTGGTACACTTCGCATGCTCAGAGGTCCAGGCTTCCGGCCAGAAGAGCGGCACCTGAATTGGTCCAACTAAGCCAGGTGAATTCAATTCTGCCAATGGGGTCGACCAGGGTCATCAACCACCCCTTCCCACCAGGAGCCTGCAGCTGATCTCCTCACTTTTCTGAGCAGCTTCATGGCATGCAGGCGGGGGTGGGGTGGGAGGAGTGGGGGAGGGAACCCTGTAGGTGCCTGTGTAAACCTGAACAGTCTCCTTTCATAAAACTCACTTGGGTCACATAGATCACTTGGATTCATGCCATACCAGGCTGTGGCATGAATTCTTTCTCATGGAGCGTCAAGAACAGAGGTGTAGCTCTCCTTAAGAAACCTAATATACATTGGTGTCATGACTTGGATATAAAAGGTAATCCAGCTTCAGATAGTTTTCCTTGAGCGGGCCCTGACATCCTGGTTTCACGGGGTTTGGGACACCTTCTACTGTTTTTCACCTCACCACCCGTGGGAGACGACATGAAACTGGAAAGGAAGCCAGGATGAACTCCTCTCACCAAAGTCTCAGAGGCAGATGGCTCCTGGAGCAGACTCACAGGGATATGCGTTCTGTATTACTGCAGCCACATCCTTGTGTGTCTGATTTTTCATCTATTCTTACTGGTATAAAGGACTCTACCTCTGCCTTTCTGTGCCTGCCTCCCAAGGGAGCTTGCATGCCCTCGCCAGCCCTGATTTCTGGGAGGGGGCTGGGGTGCTGTTGCCTGGAGGGTTGGAGAAGTTTGACACCCAAAGCTGTTGTTGAGTGTCGGCGGTAAGCTTTGTGCGCTGACTAGCTAGGTGGCTGACTGTGCCTGCCTATATGCATGACTCTGCCTCTGGTTGTTGTGCCCCTGCTGACTAGCAAGCTGCCAGACTTTAAGCGTGACACCATTGACCGGGAGTGGGAGTGGGGGGTGGGGTCCTTGATTAAAAAAATTGGTCTATATGGAGCAGCAAGAATTTTCATAGAACACAAAAGTAGTATTGTAATATATTTATTTAATTTTAAAATGCCACGGGACATGGGACAAATTGTTAGAAAGTGGGACGTCGGGCCACCTTAGACCACAAGATGGGGCCGCCATTCCCTGACAATATGGCATCACCAGATGTCTGCCATTTGGGCTGCAGTGCAATGTAGCACGTGACCCTAGCCAAGATGGCACCTACCACTCCATAAACATGGCGGAGGGCGGGGGAGGCGCCTAGGTAGCTGGTTGCTTGGGTCCAGGAGTTAGCCCCGTGTAGTCCCGGAGTGGAATGTTTCCCTATTCTTCTTCATTCTTTTCGCTCTTTCCTGGCTTTATAAATAAGTTGTCTTAGTATTGTACCAGCCTGGTTTTGTTCTTTGGCTATCGGTAAACTTTCTGTTGACTAGGCCAAGGCCAAAACCTAGCCTGGGTGACTGTTAATTTTCGCCTTTCAGTGATGCTGCATCCAACACTTTTGGGAACAGCTCTTAGGACAGCTCTGCCGCCACAATGTTCCAGTCAGAAATTCCGATTTCCCTAAAGGTTCCCCGAGCTGCCGGACACACGGCCCTCCCTTCAGAGACTTGAGAGTCGGCTGAGCCCCGGTGGCATAGTGGTTGTGCGTGAGCCTGCGGCCCACTGGGTTGGAGGTTCAAATCCAGCAGCAAGGCTGGGCTTCCTACTCCCACCACCAGAGGGCAGTGATGCCTCAAAAATATGAAAAACAAAACAAAAAGCAGAGACTTGAGAGTCTGCTCCTGCCAGCAGGTGCACCAAATTATGGTCTTTCTATGTTTTTTTGGGGAGGGGGGCATCACTGCCCTCTGGTAGTTGTGGGAGCTATGCAGCCTTGCTCCCGGAGAGCTGCTGCTGGATTTGAAATGCCAAGTCAATGGGCTGCAGTCCCGCACACAACCACTATGCCACAGGGGTTCAGCCCATGGTCTTTCTATCTTGTGGTCTCTTGAGAACAGTTGAACTTAGTCAACTGCAGTGACAGGTTTATGACCCCTTCCCTCAAGCAGGCGCACCTGCCTCAGGCCGCAGGCACCTCAGAAGCGTTTGCTGAAGCTGTGGTTATTGACCTTGAGGCATCGAGCTCTCAATAACTTTGCTTTGTGTGTTCCAGATGTGACTTACCAGCTTGATACCCAGGAATTGCCCCCTTGGGTGTAGCCTGTCTAATTGGGATAGATTTGATATGGGGAGACTGGACAAACAGATGCAGATTTCGTTTTGCCACTCTATTTGACTACAGTATATTTTAGATAAAGTGGAATCATGGCCAGAGAATGGTATACTCTCCCTTCCAACCCTGATGATTTCTGTGGAAAGATGGGGAAATGGGCAGAGATGCCATCGGTTAGAGCATTTTTCCTTGTTTGGAGCAGTAGAGATCTTCATTCCCAGTGTACCCAGGAGTCACTAAGAGACCCTGGATTTAGGGTCAACAATTCTCCAAGCTCCTGAACATTCTACCCACAGTAGAGGCAGCTGGGGAGTTTGTCCTCAGCTGGTTTACAAGCCTTACACACTAATTGAACTCAAGCAAATTAAAAATGACTTGGGCAGTGACTCTTAACAAACCTGAACAGTATATAAAACACTTTCAGCACCTCACCTTGCCTATGATTTAATATGGAGGATGCAGTGGTCATACTGGGTCAGACTTTGAGAAAGAACAAGTGTTCAAAGGTGCTAGGAAGTTTGCAGAGGAGTTACATGTGATTAATGAAAGGTACCCAGTAGGGGAAATGACTGTACCTTCAACTCACCCTTCCTGGCATCATAGTGAACCTCAGGAAAAGTGGGCATGGGAACATTTCCTGGTGTGCATCACAAGTGGACTAAAGTCAAATATGCAAAAGACCATTAGTTATGCCAAAGTGACAGTGATTCATCAGGAGCCTACAGGGCCTCCTGTAGGCTTTTTGAAGCAGCTAAAGGAGGCCCTGAAAAATCATACTGCTATAGACATAGATTCCTATGAGGGGCAAGCCTTAATCAGGGACAAGTTTCTTACACAAGCTGCACCAGGCATGCACAAGAAGATCCAAAAACTAGTGCAGAGACCTGAAGGAACAACCCTACAAGAGAAGGCTGCTTATGCTAATATGGAACAGGAAGGGAAAGATCGGGCTTGGGAGTAGAGAAAGAAGGACATCCGGCATGCCCAGGTATTGGCCACATTTAATGACCGACGAATGCCTCTCAGGTTTCTCAGGCCTTTGAACCAGGTACCAGATGCTACATTTGCTGGAGAGTGGGCCATTGGGCTAGGAACTGCCTCAATCAGAACAAGCCTTCTGGAGCACCATGTTTCCATGGCAAGCAGACAGGCCACTGGGCTAGCCTCTGTCTTAAGGTCAAAAAGCTTGAGAGGAGGCAGTGATGACAAAAAAAAAAAAAAACATGGAGAGGAGGGGTGCCCCCAGGCCAACATGCAGCTGCTAACCGATGAGGATTGAGGTGCCCGGTCAGTCGTGATGGCCCAGCAGCAGGAGACAGCTGTTACTGGTCTGGAGCCTAAGGGGAGCATGGATGTGGCAGGTGGGTTAGTAAATTTCCTTTTAGATACTGGCGCCACCTATTCTATCCTTATCTTCTTCCCCGGATCCCTAGCACCCCGCACCTTCTCCATCCTAGGGGTATCAGGAAAACCTGTAGTTAAGCATTTTGCTGAAACCCTCAGATGCCTATGGGATAACTTGTGTATTTCTCATAGCTTCCTAGCAGTCCCTGGATGTCCAGCTCCTGTCCTGGGCAGAGATATACTGTCCAAGATACACACCTGCATGGTCATCGGGCCTCATTCTGTCCCTCTACAGCTTTCCAAATGCTCCTCACGGTGGAACAGCAGATCCCCCCAGAGGAGCCATGGGAATGAGCTATAACCCCTGAAGTTTGGGACATGAGCGTCCCCAGCAAAGCTAAGTATACTACCCCCACTGCTATCAAAGTTCCAGGGCAGAGTGCTTGGACCCACCATACATGGGTGAAACCCTGGAAACCATCACCATTGGACCCTTCCCAGGTGGAAACCACAGGCAAGTACTCCTCTGAACCATTGGACAGTCTTAGGATGATATTTCATCACCACCCCAGTGTCGATGAGGGCTCCACAGATGACTCTACCTTGGCCCCCTCACAGCCTTCAGGCCAGTGAATGCTTTTGCCCTGTTCCTGTGTTTATAGTGAACAAATACCCATGCCTGTTGGTCTTAAGAATTTCTTATTCATTTCCTGTGACACTAACCTAACTCCAAGGGCACTGCCACTTCACAACCTTACCCTTGTCTCGCGTAAATTGTTCACCTGTTTGTCCGTTTCTTTATTTTTCCAGATGTTCTCAGCGTACCAAGGCCTCTGAACCAATGTACCATCTCCTGGACCACCTCAACCATATCCATCCTGGGTCCTGAATGGACAATCCCTTCCAACAGAGTAGGAAGGGTATGGACAAAGCCCCATGTTGCCCCTTTTTGTCAGCAGGAACTGCTCAGAGATGTCATCACCCAGTACCCCAAAGATTTGGGTCCATATCTCTTCAGGTGGGAATGTTAGGTAGAATAAAATAGGGGAAAGGGCATGCATGGAGCATGCTTGGAGGTTCAAGCTATTGGCTAAGAAAGATGGTACACTGCACATGCTCAGAGGTCCAGGCTTCCGGGCAGGAGGGCTGCACTTGGATTGGCCCACCTAGGCCAGATGAACTCAATTCAGTCAATGGGGTCAACCAGTGTCATCAACCACGCCTCCCCACCAAAGGACTGAAAAGGCAGGAGCCCAGAGCTAACCGTGTGACTTTCTCAAGCACTTTTCTAGCAGGGGGGTGGGGATGAAGAACCCTGTGTGTGTCTGTGTAAACCTGAAACTTCTAACTCTCATAAAACTCATTGGGATCACAAACTAGGCTTTGGCATGAATTCTTTCTTGCACAGAGTCAAGGACTGAGGTATATATCTCTCCTCGAAGACCTAACCATATCAGATATATGAGCTAATATCAGACTTATGGACTTGACTTGGACAGGGATGTTTTCTTAATATACAATTACTCTTTCATATAAAGCTGTCTCTTATACAAATATGAGTGTCTCTGAATCAGTTTCTCTAGTCAACCCAGACTAGCACACCATCTAAGAAGCAAGAAGAGAATCCTCCAACGACCAAGAAAGAAGAGCCGGGAGTGACACACATCCAAGATCCCTGTAAAGAAGTAATGGAGGAGCAGTACCATGAGATAGAATGGGGTACTTTACGGCCCACAGAATTGATAAATCTTAGTGTTTTCAGGCAGAAGGCAAGCTTGAAGAAGAGGGTGCCCGATGGACATTTGTCAGTGCTGAAGAAGCTTTGAAACACTGGCCCAAGCAGGGCAGAGGTCAAAGAACCACATGACCAAAAGGCCAAGGACTAGAGAGAACACATTTACCAGAATGGGGGAGTAGAGGCACTGCAGACAAAAGAGCTCCACCCTTAATGTTTTCTAATCCTGATTTATAATTTGTTAAGGGCACTGTGTGCCCCATAATCATGAGCATTGCCTGTGAGTTCTGTGTGGCCCTTGCAATGCTAATTGAATCCAGAAGAGAAGTCAAGTGCCATGGAAGTGACTGTGGGTGTCAGGATAGGGTAAATGAGGTTGGAGGGTGGAAGCACGTCTGGCCTCGGCCTAATGGGAATCATCCTTGAGGGGATGTGGAGTTGGATTCTTCTTCCTCTTAGTGAAGCCAAAGGAGGTCAGACATGGCATCCACACCATTTCTTCATGGTGTCAACACATTGTTGTCAGGGCCAGAAAATTAATGGATGGCATTGGTCAGGACCCAGGTGTTCATAAAATTATACTGTATCCATTAGTGAGACTGAAGAGTGAAGGGAATGGAGCTCTGAGCTCGCACAATTGTGATGGTGCCAAGGTACAGGGAAATGATAAATGTTCATCAAAACATGAGTCAGTCCAGTTTAAAAAGTTCCTCCCTTTTCTCATACCTCACTGTCCTCTACTGCTTTTCCACGCCCCACCTTAAGAAACATCACTTCATTGGATTTTCCAATGTTCTGTTTTACATTTGGCTTTGTTCAGCAGCAGCCTCCGCTTAGCCAAGACCTCCTTAAGAGCCAACAAAACTATACAAGTAGAGTAGTGCATAGGCAGGATCAGAAAATGCCAGAAATTTTGCCACTAAGTTTCATCCACCAAGACTGCCAGGAGAGTTTTACAAATGGAGCCAATCTGAATGTAACTGATGAGAAACATCTGCATTTCAGTACAAACAGAAATGGTTGAATTTCCCGTTGCAGTAGCCTGGGATGGCTTCCCAAAAGTATTCCCTTTTATGCGCTTGTCTTTTTGTCACAAGGAAAGCATATGCCTCTTCTTGGAAAATTCTCTGCATTATATTGACGAACCTTGGTTATACAAGTCCTCCTTGCCCACAAGCCCCCTTAGCCCTTTTATGCTACAGTTGGCCCAATGGCTATTTCTCTTCCGCTGTGCTTGATACGTTTTTATAGGACTCAGGTGGAAGGAAGTTACATTAACATGAAGGTGTCTCTTTTTCCTTGGAATTTAACTAGGTCAGAAAATTTCACCTACTAATGTGATACACTCTCATCAACATCCCAAATAGAAAGCTAAGATGACTCCCAAATGTAAGAAATTGGGGTCTTCTGTCGTTTCCTCAGAGCACTTGACCTGATGTTGAACAAGCGATCACTTCCTTCACTGTGACAGGTCTCAGATACTGTTGTTACCACAGAAGATGATCTGACCAGAGATGAGAAAAACAAGCATTGGGTAGTAGCTGCCCTGCAAATTCCAAGGGAGAGAATACTCTGATTTTAACTCCTACCTGGTATTGAATGGTGTCATTTGTAACAAGCGACCTCAATTTAATTTAGTTCGCTGAGAAGAGACACTTGACCAATTCCAGCCAACCAAACAGATATTTGGTGTTATATACATTGACATTGCGTTTTAGCAATCAAGTTAAGGTTAGTCAACAGGAAGCTGGGCGTGTCTGCACAATGCATATTTGATACCTGCAAAACGACCTACACCTGGGACTACTGGTGATTGATGGTGCTGGAATGCAATTTCCAGGACCCTCTAGAAACAATTAAATGACTGGTCACGAAGTTGTCCTGGTTTGTAGTTTCTTTAAAGGATAGCATAGGCATGTGTTCCTTGAAACATAAACATTATGCTAACCTTGATTCAAGAATTTAAACAGTGTCATTTAATGTAAGCACTAACAAATACTTTCTTGTTGAGGTGGTCTGTTTTCAAGATGGGTTAGAGTTTCTTCCCTATGAAAATAATGTTGGGCATTTGGATTTTCAGCTCGGTCAGATCTGCATTTCTTCTTTGGGCTTTAGAAAGTCTTTTACTTTACTCTGCCTTCTGCGTATGAATACCAGCTTGAGGTTGAGGGAGCCCTCTGCTGATGGCATGGTGTACTTTCAGAGTACCTAATAGGGAAAACAAGGATATCTTAAGGACTCCCAAGTCTTAGAATAAATAGCAGCCTGTCCCTCTACACAGAGCAAGCTTTGTGTGGTTCTAGGCTCTAGAAATTTCCTAATTTCTGTGAAACTATCCTCATTATTTCAGGATTTATTCTTTCTAGCAGCAGAAGAAAATAGGCCTGAAGGGGAACTCATGTGCTATTCACCAAAAGGACTACACATCTGTGTACATTTGCACACAAATGCTCCTGTATGCAGAAAGACATGCAGACTCACTGTGCAGAGGAGGTGGTGCGTGCTCTTGTGTTTTACAAACGCGCATAAACCCACATACTCATTCACATTCTGCAACTGATGTTATGGTCCATTATAGGAAGACTCTGCTCTGTGTGTGTCCTGAAGAAAGGATCAGTAACAGGGAGTAACAAAATTGTAGGTCACTAAATATATATTTAATCCCAGAATCATGTGATTGGAACATCTGCCTTTTGTGGGATGTCCAGATAGAGCACTCTAATGATGATACAGCTTGAAAGAGAAATTCTTCCCAGCAGCTGTGGCCTTGGGGTTGGAGGTTAACAGCTTAACACTAGGGTGTGGGCACAATTCTGAATCCTGAAAATTAAGGATGATAAGTGTAGGCTATATGCCAAGGCCTGTGCGGTGAATCTCAAGAAAAGCACCTTCTATTTTGGTTCTACTCTCATTTCATGACTTGTTGCCCTGCACTTTGATGTATATCCCAAGTCTGTTTCCTCCTTCAAGGTGTGCTGGTGGCATAGGGATTCGATCTGCAAGGACAGCAGTTTGAAACAAGCCACTCCAAGGGACAAAGATGAAACTTTCTACTGCAATAAAAAGTTACAGTCTCAGAAACCCACGGGGTAGTTCTACCCTGTCCATGTGTGGGGTGCCAGCCTCCACAATCAAACAGGTCCAAGGGGTGACTGTATAAGTGAGGGGAGAAATTAAAGAGATATCAGACAAGATAAAGCATACAAATGCTCACCTCCAGATGGCCAGAATTTCTGCAGCCAGCTCTACACACAAAGAGAGAATGTATTTCCAACCAAGGCTTATTTATATTCAGAGAGTGAGCAAGCCCCCCTAATTAAAGGTAACCACATGCATAACAGGAAAGGTTTGTTCAATGGGTGTATGAGCAATAGGAGGGGGACATGCTAGGGGTATAAATGCAATAGTAAGGGGAGCACTAGGGGAACACATGAGAGGAAGGCATACATGAAACAAGATGGGTAGACTCTAGAGTCAAGATGGCAGCCCAACTGTGGTCATAGTGAGTTGGTTTGACCTTGGGTGTCTTTGGGCTCTCCTCCAGGGGAACAATCCATTATCTTTATCAGAAGGAAGTGATCTCTGAGTAGGGTGGGACAGACTCTAGGGTCTGAATGCTCTTGAGGGCTCATAACCCTCAGACAGATAACGTTTAAGCAGTTGGCCTCCAAGTGTACAGCCACTGACCATGTGTTAGCGAGGGGCACCTCAGGTTTAGCATATATTATGGGGTGGGCAACCTGGGAATAACTTCTCTGCTTCCCGCACCCCATGGAGGGTAGCTGGGTCAGAAATGAATTTTCTTCCTCAGCATACACTTTCTTGGATTTTTATCCCAAGATAATGACAACTATTTATTACCAGACCCATTTAACTCAACAAAGCAATAGGCATAAGGTGATGTGCTTTAAGGAGCCCCTGAGAGGTACAAATGCTTATTATATTTAAGTGCTAGCAAAAAGATCCGAGGCTTGAGTTCCCCCTCACCCCACCCCATAGGCATCTCAGATAAAAGAACCAGCTACTCCTAAGAAGTCAGCTGTTGATGACTCTATGGAGGACAGCTTTACATTCACACTCGTGGAGCATCAAATCCAGGACAACCCCTTTGATGTGAAGCAGATGAAATGTATGGCCCAGATGTCAAGAGGAAGAACCAATGATCTAACTCCTCCCCCCCCAAAGTCGTTATGATAAAGTAAATGGACATACGGTGATAAAAGTACAATAGGTTGTTTTTCCTTGAGAGGAAAGGAAATACAAAGGGAAAATAAATGCACGAATGTAGCACCACCACGTAATAGCGCCTATCCTGCCAAATAACTGTAGACGTAAAAATGGGTCTCAGGACTTCCACTACCAAAATTTTCGACAGCAAGAAGGAAGAAAACCAATATGGAAGAGAAATCTGGAGCCCTCAATCTCAGAAGAAAACAGCTAAGTGACGTGAACCCGACCACCAGTGAATGCTCCACATCCTCGGGGCTGTGTGTGCAGACAGCCAGGCGCGTCGCGCCACTCAAGAAGCTGTTGGGGCAGGAGCTGAACCGTCTCTGGTTCCCCAGGGCTCACAAGTATTAGAAACAGAAAACCAGAGACAGCATTTTGCAATGAAAAAGAAAAAAGAGGGGAAAGTGTAGGTAGAAAACATTCTGATGAAGAAGACAAGTCGCTACAAAAAGAGAACAGATGTACACATGAGAAGAAATTGATAGATAGATAATTAACCGGAAAAATGGGGGAAACTCCATCAAAATTTAAAAAGAGTAAACCTGCAAAGACCTGGTAAACAGTAGAATAACCGCAAAGGGAAAAAATGACAAGAAGGCCCACAAACAGAGAGAATTTAGTCATAAATTACTAGGACCAAAGAATCCAATAACACCATGCACACACACAAAAACACACACACATAAATGGCAAAATGACAGAAATAAATTCACACATATCAATAATGGCACTGAATATAATAAGTCAAATGTACCAGTCAAAAATCACAGGATAGCAGATCAGATTAGAAAATTGGATCCATCAATACACTACTTACAAGTAGCACACCTTAGACACAAAGACAAAAATAAGCCAAAAGTCAACGAATGGAAAAATACCAAGCTAATGGCAATTTTAAAAAGCCAATATTAATTTCTGATAAAATAGACTTCAAGGCAAATCCATCATGGGGTACAAAACACAATATACCTACTCAATGTTCACCCTTATGAAGAGATTACTGAAGCTAAGCAAAGCATAGTAAAGAAACTAGCTGGACTGATCCCTGGTGGCATAGTGGTTGTGTGCGGGACTGTGGCTCACAGGGCTGACGGTTCAAATCCAGCAGCAGCTCTCCAGGAGCAAAGCTGGGCTTCCTATTCCTACCACGGTGGTGATGCGATAGAAGGTAAAAAAACAAAACAAAACAAAACCAGATGGTGCTCAGCTATCAGAAACAATAAGTGTCTAAGGTCTTAAAGTTTTGTCTTCACACAAGCAGCCATCTAAGTGAAACATGAACTAAGTCCACATGGAAGAAGCACACCAGCCTGTGTGACCCAAGAATGGTAAATAATAAAATCAAAATCCAAAGGAGGGAGTGGTATCGGAGCTTAAATTGTGAACACCCAATTTTCAGAAGACAGTGGATAACAAAGGGAACCAAAAATCCATTTGCAGGGTCCTCACATGGATTTAGCCTCTTATGAATCCCCTCTGGCCACAGTTGAGGGATGGGAATAGCCTTGCTATCATACAGAGAACATAAATGCAATTGTGGCAGAGTGTAATTATGTTAGTCTTTGCCAATATATCAATATATGGCACTTCTGTTTTAGCAGCACTCTTTAACTAAGGCACAGATTCAAATATACTAAATTGAACATAACTAGCCAATGATTTCCCTTCAAAATTGCATTCAGGTGGATTTGGAATAACAAATATGAGTTCAAATCCTGCCTCTCTCACGACTAGCTATATGAATGTGAAGAAGTAATGAACCATTCTAACCTTCCCCTTTATAGAAATCGAAAGTGAAGCTAAAGAAGCCCCTTTGAAAAGGTCTTCTTTACATTTAATTAAATTTTCAATATTAAATACTTAATGTCTGATTCACAACAAATGCTCAGTAAGTAGAAGCTATAATTTTTACAATAAATCATCTAAATCAGGGGTTCTCAACTTGTAGGTCACGTGTGACCCCTGTGGGGGCCAAAGTACCCTTTCGCAGGGATCGCCTAGGACCATCAGAAAATACTTATTCCCGGTGGTCTTAGGAACCAAGTCACCATTTCTCTATTCATCTTCAGGCAGGTCTGCTCACATGCAGATAGGCTGATCTGGTGAGGAAATCTCAATCTCCACCTTTGTACTGATGCTGGATTTTTAGGCGTACTGTCAGAAAATGTAGCAATGTAGTTTACTGCTGTTATGTTAAGACTGTTACCCATACTGCACCATGCTTCAAGACAAAATTTCATTTGTTTGTAACTGGAAATATTTCACAATATATAATTACATATTGTTTTTGTGATTAATTGCTATGCTTTAATTATGCTCAATTCATAACAATGAAAATACATGCTGCATGTCACATATTTACATTATGACCCATAACAGTAGCAAAATTACAGTTATGAAGTAGCAATGAAAATAATTTTATGGATGAGGGTCACCACAACATGAGAAACTATACTAAACGGTTCCAGCATTAGGAAGGTTGAGAATCACTGGTTTAGAAGTTAACACATTTTTAAACTACTCTTCTATTTACACCAAGGGCTCAAGTAGAAAGGAAATGTTTTGAGAATGATGAAGGCAACAAATGTACAAATGTGCTTGACACAATGGATGTATTTTTGGATAGTAATAAGTGTTGTAAGAGCCCCCAATAAAATGAAATATATATATTAAAGCTCTCTTTTTAAATCATTTTACTGGAGGCTGTTACAACTCTTATAACAATCCATACATCAATCATATCAAATATATTTGTACATAGGTTGTCATCATTCTATTTTTTTTAAATTAAGACTCATACAAATTTTACCACAATCAATACATACATCTATCGTACATTTGTACAATAGTAGCAGACCACATTTGTACATTTATTATCATCATTCTCAAAACATCCTCCTTCTACTTAGGTCCTTGGTATCAGTTCCTCATATTTTCCTACCCTCACCTCTCCCTCATGAACCCTTACTAATTTACACATTATCATTATTTTGCCACATCGTACACTGTCTGATGTGTCCCTTAACTCACTTCCCTGTTGTCCGTACCCAGGGAAGAGGCTATATGTTGAACCCTGCAATTGATTCCCCCTTTCTACTCCACCTTCCCTTCACCCTCCCGGCCTGACCACTCTCACCACTGGTCCTGAAGGAATCATCTGTCCTGAATTCACCATGCTTCTGGCTCCAGTGTACATCCCCTAGTCTAGCCAGATTTGTAAGGTACAATTGGGATCATGATAGTGGGGGAAAGGGGAGACAGAATTTAAGAAATAGAGGAAAGTTGAGTATTTCACTGCTGCTACACTGTACCTTGACTGGCTCCTCTCCTCCCAGCATCCCTTCTGTAAGGGAATGTCACTACACTTACCGATGAACTTTGGGTCCCCAATCTGTACTCTCTCTCATTTATACTGATATAATTTTTATTTATTTGATACCTGATACCTGATCCTTTTGACACCTCGTGGTCACATAGGCTGGTGTGCTTCTTCCATGTGGGCTTTGTTACTTCTGAGCTAGAGAGCTGCTTGTTTAGTTCCAAGCCTTTAAGATCACAGACCCTATATCTTTTGATAGCCAGGCACCATCAGCTTTCTTCATCACTTTTGCTTATGCACATATTTGTCTTCAGTGATTGTGTCAGAAAGATGACCATCATGAAATGCCAATTTAAAAGAACAAAGTGTTCTTGCATTGAGGACGTACTTGACTGGAGGGCCAATGCCCATTTGCTGTCCTAATACTAACCCTATAAGTATATACACATAGATCTATTTCCTCATCATCATATATAAATATATTCATCCATGTATTTAGACCTCTATAAATGCCCTTTACCCCCCCCCCACACACACACACACACACTTCTTTCCTGTTTCCTTTTACTTTCCTCTTGTCCTGCTACCATGCTCACCCTTCATTTGGGTTTCATTAATTTCTCTCTGTTACATTACTCTTGATCAATACCTATCAGGCCTCTCACACCCAACTTGTCACTGATTTTGAATCACTTGCTGTTCCCTTATCACTGGATTGGACAACACCACCTCCCTTCCCCCTTCTCCCCATCTCCCATGTTCCCCTGGAACCATTAGTCCGGTTGTTTTCACCATTAGACTGTCCATCCAGTCTATCTTATCTAGATAGAACTGCAGAGATAACAATATGTACCAGAAAAACAATATGTACCTCCTAAGATGAAGCGACCAAAGAAAATAAAACAATGACAACAACAACAACAAAACCCCAATGTTCCAATATATATATATATATATATATATATAAAGAAATAAAATAACAATATTAAAATTAAAGCCTGTAACTAGTTCAAGGTCTGTCCGCTGACCTCCAGGAGTATCTCCCTGTTCAGTTCGATGGGGTTCCACACCCTGGCCACAAAGTATATCGTTAGCACTGTCTCAGGAACTCCGTGCTCTGCTCCCCCTGCTGCTCTGTTGCACATCCTTAGCTTTTTGCCTTGGTGTGGTGGGGTCAGACAGGGTATAATCGCAACCCTGCTTCTCCACTGGTGTCCCTGTAGAACCTAGAGTCAGTGAGGGACATCGTGTTTCATAGTGGTGCCGGCCACATGGTCCTCTCTGTGCACTGGCTGTTCTGAGTGGGGCTATTGTTCTCAAGGCTCTGTGGGACAGGATGCACTCCACTCTCTCTTCCTCCCCCTTCATTTGTTCTCATATGCTCTGGTCAGGCATGTCTCACTCCCCAAGCTGAAACTTCAGTGCTATTCTCCAACGCAAACTCCCTGGGGAGAGAGGCAGCAGTCCACACAGTTGGGATTGGGGTTAGGCCCTCAGACCCTTCCATTTGTTCCCCGCTCCATGCCATCAAGTTGCATTCACATCCTGGAACACCGAGTTTAAGTTTGGCCCTGCTTTCCCTGTGGAGCAATAAACAATATGCTCCCCTTGGGTGGGTTAGTATCCCATACCCCCTCTACACATCGCCACCTCATCCCCCCTCAGTTGGCTACATATTGGCTGGATTTGGTCTGATCTCTGCTATACTACCTGGGCCTCCCCACCCCACCCCACCCACCCCCCACAGGAAATTCTGTATACAGTAACCTAGTCTCTAGACCCCTTTTTCAAGTGTTATTCCAGGTAGACTAGAGAAACAAACTCATAGACATACATATGGATATAAGGGAATGGTTTATATACAATAGGAATGGAACATTGAGAAAGTATCCTAACCCAGTCCAGTTCAATACCATAAGTCTGATATTAACTCATATGCCCGATACCAGTCTGTAATGTCTCCTTCCGACTCACAAAGTCGCAGGTCAGTGGGTGCAGAGTCCCGGCGCTGGCAGGGGTCCCCTCATGGCTCCTCGTTTCCAGGGCTCAGGGTCCATCAACAGCTCCAGTGGTGGTAGAAGCAACTCAGCGCTGGCAGGGGTCTCCACGTGACTTCTCCAGTTTCAGAGTTCAGGTTCCATCAGGACAAGGCCATGTAGCTTCTCCTCTGGCTCCTGCAGCTCCTCGGACACTTCTATCTTGTCTTGTCCGTAGTTCATTGTCTCTGAGCCTAACTCCCAGTAACTGGGAAGATAGCTTCTCATCTCCACCAGGGAAATATCACGAGATTTCCCAGAAGTCTCAGGAGAAAGCCATGCCCAAACGGAGGCCTCTTTGGCTACTCAATGGCTATCTCCAGATTAACAGGCTAGACTCCACCCCTATATCTCAATCATGAAATTAACATAAGCACATGACTGCCGCATTCAACTTTAAGCTAACTTCAGGAGACTCACGTTGTACATGGCCTTTTGTGCTTGGTTTATTTCACTTAGCATAGTTTCCTCCATTTCTTCCCATGTGGCGATGTGCTTCATGTTTTCATCACTGCTTTTCAGCAATACGTAGTGCTCCACTGTACGTATGTAGCACAGTTTTTCAATCCATTCATCGGTCAGTGGAAATTTGGGTTGTTTCCAACTCCTAGCAATCGTGAACTGTGCTGCGATAAACATTGGAGTGCAGATGTCTGACCTTGGTTTGTTTCTTGCCTCTTCTGGGTATATGCCCAGTAGAGGGAATTGCTGGGTCATAATGTAGTTCAGATATCCGTCTGTTTCAGATATCACCAAATTGATTTCCAGAGTGCCTGTACATACCTACAAGTCCACCAGAAGTGGATAAGAGTTCCTGTCTCCCCACAGATCCTCCAGCACTTGCTGCTTTCTGATTTTTTGAATTGGGCTATCTTTGAGGCTGTTAGGTCATATCTTGTTGTTTTGATTTGCATTTCTCTTATGGTTAATGATTGGGAACATTTTCTTATATGTTTATTGGCCTTCAGATAGCTGTCTCTGTAAAATTTCTGTTCAGGTCCTTTGTCCACCTCCTCAATAGGCAATTAGTTTTGTTCTTTTTGAAAGCTATCAGGGTATTGTAGAGTTTAGTAATAAGGCCTTTATCTGATTTGTCATTGCTAAAGATGTTTTCCCAGTCCATGGGCTCTCTTATTACTCTCTTTGTGAATTCTTTCAATGTACACAGGTGTTTTGTCTTTAATATATCCCACTTGTCAATTTTTGCCTCCTCTGTGTTTGTGTCCTTCCCTATTTCTGATAACCTATGTACTCCCTGTGCCAAAGTTCTCAGGTTGATCCCAATTCCCTCATTGATGGCCCTAATTATTTGGGATTTTACTTCGAGGTCTATGATCCACCTTGAGTTTATTCTTGTGCATGGAGGGAGGTAAGAATCTTGCATCATTTTTCTATGGGTAGATATATATTTTTCCCAGCACCACTTGTTGAAGGGGGCATCTGCTTCTCATTTGATTTTTTGGAGACCCTTATTAAAGATCAGTTGTCTGTATGCTGATGATTTTATATCAGGCTTTTCAGTTCTGTTCCATTGGCCTGAGTATCTATCATTATGCCAATACTATGCAGTTTTGACTACTGTGCCTATATAATATGTGCTAAAGTCAGGTAAAGCAAGCCCTCGCACAGTGTCCTTCTTCTTGAGGAGTTCTCTGCATATTCTGGCCTTCGTCTCTCTCCATATGAAATTGGTAATCATTTTTTTCCATTTCTTTGAAGAAAGATGAGGGTAATTGTATTGGAATTTCATTAAACTTATATAATAACTTGGGTAGAACTGACATCTCTACTATTTTGAGTCTTCTGATCCATGAGCATGGGATAGTCTTCCATTTGTTGAGTTACTCTTGGTTTTTGTAATAGTGCTTGTAATTTCCTCATATAGCTATTTTGTTCAGATATACCCCCTTTTAGTTAGGTATATCCCTAGGTATTTCAATTTGTGCTTGGCTATTGTGAAGGGTACCACTTTTTTTAATCCCCTCTTCTGTGGTCTTATCTACTCAGAGAGAGTGGAGCTGATCTAAGAGAAGAGACTATTACAATAGTTTTGTAGACATGTCCTTAGAAACAAGAAAATAAACCAATTCAATTAAACCAGAAATTAAAAGTAGGGGTGCAGCAGTACCTAAGATAAAAAGATGTGTACTGGAATAAGGCTGTAAGAAATCTGATTGGCAGAAGCAAGAATGCATAATCCATTCTATATAGACCAGAAAGTGACATTCTCTGATGGCACAATGAAGGAAGCAAGGCAGGAGATGTTGAAATGCTGAACTTTCGGTATGCTCTTCTCATATCAACTCTATAGTCAAAGAGATAAACAGGCAAATGTGTTTAAGTCTCTTGCTTTTAAAAAAGAAAAAAGGCTTGGGGATTAACTGTACACTTCAGTCTGCCATGTTCACCCTGATCTCTTTCACCATGGGTCATCGGTTGAAGTAAGAAAAGCAGAAGGCACTCAGAGCTTCTGATGGCTGGAAAGAAACTGTTGCTGGCAGTGAGATCTGCCCCACGTATGCCTAGGATAAAGTAAGGGGATTAGGTGGTTTGCTAGCCCCACAGTATGGTCTGTGGTGCTGTCAGCAGCTTTTAATCAAACCATGTAATGGTGGCTGGTATATGCTCTGGTTATTAAATGCAGGCTTACATGTTCCTCTATTTATACATGCACTCAAGCCTGCTGGATGACTGCCATTCCATTTAAGGGAGGTGAAATAAAAGTCTCCTGTGTAACCCACAGATATACACCAGGCATTCCTGAAAGCAGCAGGCAACACTGGGTTTGACCTCCCACCACAAAAAGAAATTCAGAAAGGAAATCTCATAGTGGCCCAACAGACCACAGAAAGTAATGCACTTTCCCACTCTGGGAAGCCAGTCTAGGTAGATCCTGGGGTTTTGAATAAACCACACCAACTTGGAAGACTGGGAAGACAATGAAAGTCACTGGGATTATAGCCCAGAAACAGTTGTTTAGTCACATTTCAGTCTTGTCAAAATACTGTCCTTGGGGAAAATCACATGGTTTACACTAACTTCATCCATAGTTTATCAGGCATGCCCTACAACAGTTTTCCACAGAAAAGAAGCCAGTGTCAAGCCAAATGAAAACAGATGACTGAAGGCAACAGCATTGTTTGTCCAGCAGTTCACTGCACTGACATTGAAGGCCTCTGAAGATACAGTTTGCTCTGACAAAACTCACTGCTAATAGGCCTCCAGACTAAAGTGGTCCTCCCTTTTCTTAGCACTTATTGTAGAGTAAAACATGCAAAGCTGAACCTGTGTACAAATCCATTAGAGAAGGGAAACTCTAATACCTTCCATTAAAATGAATGATAGAAAAGTACTGAGAGGTGGTCCCCTGGAGATTTCACTGTACTTTACTGTCTAACCAGTTCATCAGTAACCAACTTGTAGTAGCCCAATGCATGTCAGAGCAGAACTCTACTCCACATGGCTGATTCTTCAGAAACAGACTGCCAGGCCTTTCCCATGAGATGCCTCTGGGTCAATTCCAACTGCCAATCTTTCCCTTAGAGACTCTCCTCATCCTTGAACATTTAAAGAGAGTCATTTCAAGTTTCCCTTTGCGATTTCAATTCCAGGGGCAGAGACTCCTACGTTATTTTATTGGCCATCTTTTTCTTAGTGCTTCCCCAGATTACTTGCTGTAATCCTAGAACACTGTTAACAGATTCTATTCCATCAGATGATACACAACATTCACCTCACTTGTTTGTAAATTCCTGTAAGCAAGGACTAACTTCCTGCTCCCCCTACATGACCTTAAACATCCGAGATTCAATAAACTCCTTTTGAAAACACGTAAAACTGTAAAAAAAAAAAAAAAAAAAAAAAACTTAACAGTTTTTAAAATAAATGTTGCTCTTTTGTTGATATTCACATGGTGCACTTATGCAAAACACAGATATTTCCTAAAATGAAGATCATGATACAGAATATCATTGATTGACCAAACACTAACAAGCACTGACAGATTATTAGATATTAAAACTACTGCTATTCAAATAAAGATAATTCCCTTTTTCCTACTTTAAGAATCATTGCAGGGCTGAACTCTAGTGGCATAAGTGGTTAAGTGCAGGACTGTAGCCTGTGGGCTTGGCAGTTCAAATCCAGCAGCGACTCTCAGGAGAAGCGGTGGGTAGCTCCCATGACCACCAGAGGGCAGTGATGCCCCCCCAAAAATAAATAAATAAATAAATAAATGTTCATAGAAAAAAAAGAATCATTACAAGGGGGAACCTAAAAAAATGGCAAAAAGCTTTTGTAGTACACATTTTTCCTACAACTATCCAGCAGCTTCCTCTGAGTTAGTACACCCACTACAGTCAATTGAGAGGATTCTCTCTGGTCATGATGACTTTTTTCATAAAGGCAGTTTTGCTTGAGCCTCATTTTTTGTGATGGCTAATTTAAGAGGATAGCATGTGGCTGGGAAATTTTGTTTCCTGCTCAGGAAAAATGCTGCAGAAACTGTTGTCATGTTGAACACAAGTTTCGAGGACAGTGCTATGGGGAAAAAAACTCAAGGATACAAGTGGTTTCCACCTTTCAAAAAAGGTGAAATGTCAATCGATCACAAACCTTGTTGTGGATGTACCTTACCTTCTCAAATGGATGAAAATGATGACAAATTTCTTTCAGCTTTGCTGCAAGAGCAACGACGGAACTTTGAACAGATGGGGAAGTTATCTGGACTATCTTGGAGCTCAGTCCAGTGAATTTTAACAGAAGATTTGGCAATGACAAGAGTCAATGCAAAATTTGTGCCTTGGGTTATAACTGACCAGGAAAAAGAGCATCGAATGGAAACACGCCTTGTTTTGAAAGAACAGCTCTGAAAATGCCGAGACAAGATGCTGTTTTTTGGTGGCATATTTGTTTTATTCATTTATTGGATGCTCATACATCACTTATCACAATCCATACATATACTGTACCAAGCACCTTCGCAAGCCTGCTGCCATCATCATTCCCTAAACATGTGCTTTTCAACTTGAGCCCTTGACATCAACTTTTCATCTTTCCCCCTTCGTCCCACTCCCCCTCCCTCCCTAACCATTAATATTCTATAAATTATTATTATTTTGTCATATCTTACACTGCCCGACATCTCTCCTCACCTAGTCCTCTGCTGTCCATCCCCCAGATAGGAGGTTATGTGAAGATCCTTGCAATTGGCTCTTTCTCTCTATCCCACCTTCCCTCCATCCCTCTGGTGTCCCCACGCTCACTCCTGGTCCTGAGGGATTCATCTGTCCTGGATTCCCTGTATTTCCAGTTCCCATTTGTACTAGTGTGCCTCTTGCAGTCTAGCTGGATTTGTAAACTAGAATTGGGATCATGATATTTGAGGGAAGGAAGCCTTTAAGAACTAGAGAAAAGTTATAGATTTCATTGTTATTTCACTGCACCCTGGCTGTCCCGTCTCCTCCCCACGACTCTTCTGTAAGGGATATCTAATTGCTCACAAATGAGCTTTGGGTCCCTACCCTGCACTCCCTCCACCCCCATTCATACTGATGAGGTCCTTGTTCCTTGATGCTTGATGCCTGCCCCCCTTCAACCCCTCGTGAACATGCAGAATAATGTGCTTCTTCCATGTGAGCTTTGCTGCCTCATGATGTTATTCTTACAATGCCCAAAGCAAACACCAATCAAGTCAGTGGAAGACACTATCATCACCTCATCTTCCAAAAGCTTGTCACGATAAAGACAATGCTCATTTGTTATCTTGATGTGAGGGGGACAGTGCTTTGCAGTGCCTTTCCCCAAGTCAGACTGTTAATCAACCTTTCTATTTAGAGGTTCTGAAAAGATTGCATAACACTGTGTGACCAAAAAAAGACCTGATTTGTGGCAGATGGGGGACTGGTTTTGCTACCACGACAATGCACCTGTTCACACAGTCATCTCAATGTACAATCTTTGGCAAAAAGCAGCACATCTCTGACCCTGCTCTGAAAGACTTCTATTTATTTCTGGGAATGCAGAGGGATATGAAAGGACAGTGATTTGATGACCATAGAAGAGATGAAGAAAAAAATGCTGAAGGTCCTGTCAGACATCCAAAAGATGAGTTTGAAAAATGTTTCCAAGAATGGAATTACAGATTTGACAAATGTATTCATTGTAATGGAGAGTACTTTGAAGGTGACATGGTTGTTTGGTAAAACAATTTAAATACATAGCTTTGGGAGGGGGTTTGATTCTGTTTGGGAGAGGCACCCCCTTGTATTGGGAGCTAATACAGATATCATACCATGTTCAATCACCTAATTCTAATTCAAATTAAGTGTTGGGTGACAGCCAGGCCTTGGTAAAACAATTATCAACCTCAAGAAAACAATAAC
This sequence comes from Nesogale talazaci, assembly GCA_004026705.1. Lineage (NCBI taxonomy): Eukaryota > Metazoa > Chordata > Mammalia > Afrosoricida > Tenrecidae > Nesogale > Nesogale talazaci. The sequence goes on along the minus strand of PVJH01005667.1, from coordinate 629 downwards.
AACAAAAAAAGCTGACTGCTATCTAGTTGATCTGATTGATACGGACTCATCGTAACCTTATAGGGCCTGGTAGAACTGCCCATGTGGGTTTCCAAGACTGTAGTTCCCACAGGAGTGGTTAGTGGTTAGCGTCCCAACTTGTGACCATTATACCCCCAGGGCTCTTTAACCTTAAAAAGAAGGAAGAAAGGGACCTGCTTTACTCACCTACCTCCCTTCCTTTCAAAGCCATTCTTTCTCTTATCTCTTCCAGTAAGGGTGAAACTGAGCCACAGGGAGACACAACTGACAGGACAAAGGAGAGCAGAAACAGAAATAATTTTATTAGGGAGAGCTCCTGAACAAGGTTCAAGAACCTAGACCAACAGATTAGAAAAGTTGTGCTCCGCAGCTAGGGGTGTGGGTTTTTAAAGGGGTGGTAGAATGTGTGGAAATTAGCATATGGGGTCTAGACACTTCCAGAATTGCTTGTTGATTCCTTGCAGCTTTCTTTGAACCTGGACCATCTGGTTTCACTGGTTATCTTATCTGGTGTTGTTTGTTCTGGCTTGCTTTTGGTCTTGTGGGGGTTGTTAAGCTCTTGCTGTCGCTCTCCTGCCTGGACATTCCAACTTTTAAGTGATAAAAGC